>CM044006.1:73497299-73704799 GCA_024085815.1 Flaveria linearis | reverse complement strand
TTGCATTATATTAGACGACTAGTTAAAAATAAACTGGTGAGGTTTCCATAGGTTTCTACAGGCTTTCACAGGCCTGCCACGTGTTATAATACGATTGGTGAAAACTTTTTTTTACTTTTTTCTGAAGCTGGGTATTGATAAATATGTACGTTTCTACACAAAACTCAAAGTTGTTGGGAGACTGGATGGTTGAAGCTTTGTGTTTCTACTCTATGTTGTGAAGCTAGAAACTTGTAGACATCAACTTTTTATTTATTAGTTTTTTTCTATTCTATATATTTTTTAATTATTTTTAAAATTATTAAGTTGTAACTTCTATCTATATTTTAATATTTAAATCCATTCCGCCTTTCGAATTCATATGTTTCTCTTATATATTTGTTCGTGTCATCATCGCAACGTGTATAACGGAGGTTAGCAAACGTACAATTAACCACATTATTGTAATCGTATCACCCGCCGCAATGCGTGAGTTTGAATTTCTAGTTGTACCACATTTATCACCGCCCATCACTCTAATTTTCAAATTTAAACCCTCTAATATATAATATATAATATATAATCTTAACTTTTCTATTATGCATAATATATGTTTTTAATCTATTAATTTTTTTTATTAATTTGATAGATCTTTAATAACATGTGTTCATGAATTTCAATTAAAAAACTAATTTGTGGTTTTGCAGAATATTTTTCTTGTCATCCTGATATAAATGTTGTTAAAAACCGATTTGTATACAAAATATGATATTTTTTGGGTATCGTTAGTTGTATCGACTGACAGTAATATGTTGGTATCGTGAAGATGAAGAGCATTTGTACCATTTTATAATTGTTCTCTAGTTAAACGCATTATAATTGGTTTCGATCGGCTTCATATGCCTTTTCATGTAGCTACCGCGTTAATGTTACCGCTGCAACTCGATATCAAAGTTCGCAAACACATCACATCATATTGGGTTAATTTTAGTTGATACTAAATTGCAACTCCATGTAAAGCGATCTAAAAGAATGAAGGAATCAGGGCAACGTATACTCTGCCAATGACAATGAGGTGATCGTGGACGATGAGTGGACGAAGTTGGACAACTATGGCAAGAAGTTATGAGTTCACATCAACTAGCATGGGAATATTTCCAATATAACAAAATATTAAATGTCTTTTTTTTGTTAAAGTCTTATGTGCAGTGGACTTTTATTCTTGTTTTCCATTTATGCCCAGGACATTACTTTAGAATTGAACTTCATATCTATAACATATAATAAAAGAATATTTTTTAACACACGTGTCATCATTTTACATAACAAAGTAACGTGTCATCATTCTAACATATTTAAATAATCATTTTTTCGTCTCTCTCTCTCATAATAAATATGAAAATTATAGAAACAATAAATTTGACTTTTCTTTTTAAAACAAATATATCTATATTTGTGTTTCTTGTCTCTCTCATATTAAATAATATTTATTCTAAATAAGTAAACTAAATTATTAAACATCTAAAATATAAATATTTTTTTAATAATTTTAATACATACTAAATTATATGATTTCAGACATATTTTATCTTTAAATATAGAGTCATAATTTCTAAGACATTATATGTTATAACTTTTAAATATTCATTATATTTTTATTTCATCAATGGATAATAACATTTATAAAATAAAATATTAATAAAATTAATAATTTTGACATGTTTTATTTATTCCACCCATGTAATACATGGGCTCTAACCTAGTATGTATGTATATATCTCTCTCTCTCTATACATACACACACACACACACATATATATATATATGTGTATATATATATATATATATTATACACACACACACACATATATATATATATATATATATATATATGTATGTTTGTATATATATGTATATATATATGTATGTATATATATGTATGTATATATATGTATATATCTATATCTATACTACTATATAAATCATTTAGGGAGGATACAATTGTAATTTTATTAAAATGTAAGACAGTAGGACAACTTTTTAAGCACAATATACAAGTGTGTTATACATTAATTTCTAAATTACCCTCATTAGGTATACTTCTTCTAATTAATACATTATTTAATTCACTAAATTAAGTACTATCTTATTAATAATGCTTTTTTAAACAATAATTAAATTTACATTTACTATTTATATATTTAGAACTATATCTTATTAAAATTAAGTATTATCTTATTCATATACATAAGTATATAATTACTAAATATTACATAGTTATAATAATAATAATAATAATAATAATAATAATACTAATAATAATAATAATAATAACACTAAAATATAATTAATGTTTAAATCAGATCAGGTTAGATTGCGCTTTTCAAATGAGACTCGATGACACCCTTTGCATCGCATGAGGCAAACCACTATATGATAAATATATCTTAAGATGACAAGATATTAATTTAATTCAAAGTTTAAAACGCTAAAGCATTTAGGAAGGATACAATTTTAATTTTATTAAAAATGTAAGACACTAGGATAACTTTTTAAGCACAATATACAAGTGTGTTATGCATTAATTCCTAAATTACCCTCATTAGGTATACTTCTTCTAATTAATATATTATTTAATTCACTAATTAAGTACTATCTTATTAATAATTCTTTTTAAATAATAATTAAATTTACATTTACTATTTATATATTTAGAACTATATCTTATTAAATTAAGTATTATCTTATTCATATACATAGGTATATAATTACTAAATATTACATAGTTATAATAATAATAATAATAATAATAATAATAATAATAATAATAATAATAATAATAATAATAATAACACCAAAATATAATTAATGTTTAAATCAAATCAGGTTAGATTGCGCTTGAGACTCGATGACACCCTTTGCATCGCGCGAGACAAACCACTATATGATAAATATATCTTAAGATGACAAGATATCAATTTAGTTCAAAGTTTAAGACGCCTTACTAGTTATATTAAGTATTATTTTATTTAAATATTTAAGTATACAACTAATATATATCTTCATATTTATAATAATAACAATAATATTAATATTTTCTAGGGGCATATTGTGAGTTTAATAATTTAAATATTTATGTAAAATATGTTAGTTAATGACATATTATTTAATAAGTTTCAAAAAATAATTACAATAATAATAAATATTATCATATTAATACTACTACTGTTAATTATTATTATAAGGTTAATAACAATAACAACAACAATTATAATATTCATGTTATTATATTAGTTACAATATAATATCGTGTATCTATTATGTTATTGTATCTATAACAATTTAATGTTCGATAATTGTACCATGACAATATAATATGAATTACTAAAACATGTGTAGCGACAATCCGAGTGGATATATAGTTGAACTCACCGAAATAATGATAATCCCAATAACTATAATTATGACGTTATTTTATACGCTCCAAATCAGCACAACCCTGTGCTGTTTTATGAAATACAGCACAACCCTGTGCTGTTTTATGAAATACAGCACAACCCTGTGCTGTTTCATGAAATACAACACAACTCTGTGCTGTTTTATGAAATACAGCACAACCTTGTGCTGTTTTATGAAATACAGCACAACCCTGTGCTGTTTTATAAATTACAACACAAAACGTTAAAATGCAGCACAATTTCACCTAATTTGTTTTTTTAATAAAAAATATAGTAATACTATACTCAATTTAAAGAGAAAAAATGCTTGATTTTATGGTGTAATTTTTTTTAAAAAATAATCTAGCATGAAAAAGTTATAAACGTTTAAAAAAATTGGGGGAAACTCAAAAAGTCAACAAAAGTGGTTACACACCCAAAATACCCTTCCATTTTTTTATTTGCAACTTTATCATCT
This sequence comes from Flaveria linearis, assembly GCA_024085815.1. NCBI lineage: Eukaryota > Viridiplantae > Streptophyta > Magnoliopsida > Asterales > Asteraceae > Flaveria > Flaveria linearis. The sequence continues at coordinate 73,700,905 of CM044006.1, read as the reverse complement.
TAGACGTTGATTAATAAATGGAAATCTAAGATCATTTCTTACATTTTTTTAGGCAAAATTTATTTCTTAATAGAACCTCCCCATTATATATACATATATATATATATATTCACATTCATGAATGGCGTATTTCACAAAGACAAAAGTAGTCTTCGTGTTTTGCTGCCGAACTATTTTCGATCATTCTTATTTGCATAGGCTTACATTGTATACTTTATTTCCTTATTGGTTCTTTGCTGTTTTCTCACGTCCATTTTTCAGATATATAACTCGTTGTGTTGTATTGTTTTACTATGCACTTTTGTGTCTATCAACATCTATCTTGTTACATGCAAATTACTCAAAGTTAATGTTCTAATACTGTAATAAATGCATAAGAAGAAATAGTAATTACTAACAAGTAACAACCGCTTAAGCATAAAGCATATGCAATAGGAGAATATATATAGCGAGCTAACTTGTTTTTTAGAATTTTTAATTTTTAGCTTCTCGTTTGTAAAAGGGTTATTAAAAAAGTTAAATTGATTAATCAAATTACTTTCTGTTAAACCTAAAAAAAAGAGAGAAAGAGAGAGAGAAAACTCTCCGTTTGCTTTGGTGTTATGAGCTTCAATTTAATTTGAAAATGAAATTCATTTAGTTTCATCTTAGATCAAGATTGAATTATGCTTTTTGTTGTCACATTATTTTCATTGTCATTTTGTTTTAAAACTCATATTTTTGCTTATCAATTAGCAACTTAAACTTGGATGTCATGTTTTTTTTTTGGTAAAACTACGCTAGATTTGTCCTTGTGATGTTTCCCCTTAAACTATCAACCAATCTGTTCATATATACAATACAATGTATGTACATCAATGCACAATGTATGTGCATCAATGCACATATTGTATTACATATATGAACATTTTAAAGTTTTTTTTTAAAAAATTAAGAAGAGAGGTTTAAAATGAAAGAAAAGATTAAAAAATAGAATCAAACCATCATCTTTTAGTATTATCAATTTTATCGAGGTGTTATGTGCATTGCTTATGTGGTTTTTAGTAGTTCTTTACATATTTATGGTTCTCAATAGAATGCTCCCTATATATATATATATATATATATTTTTAACATATTTTAGTAAAAAATGAAAGTCAAATTAATAGTTTTTTTAATTTCGTATTTATTATAAGAGAGAGGTGGGAAAATGATTTTTCTGATATGCTAAAATGATGGCACTTGTTATGTGATATGCTAGAATGATAATACGTGTGTCAAAAAAATATTATTTTATTATATGTTATAGATAATGTTTCATCTTTTATTGGTAATTAATAAACATATGGATCGTTTTCAGATCATCAATTTTAACATGTCAACCAACACGTCAACTAACATATAGATATAGAGCCATGACAATGGCTATTTCGGTGGGTGCATAGGCAAGTTTTTAAACACCGTCTATTTTACTGTCATTTTTGTTTCTATCCTTTTGTTGTTAATTAAAAATGGCATTAAATCGTTAAGGTCAAAAGAAAATATGTTATCATCCTTCACATGTTGTAGAGCCATTTACATCATATTTATTGCATTTGCTTTAAACGACTTAAACCACTTTTTGCCCAAGGAAGTGATGTGTAGGTAGCAGAAACTTTTGGTGAATTGGTAATTGTTAGAAAAAAAAATATTTTTCAGCGAATGATCATGGGTAACTGTTGTAACATTTTTTGTGATTGTATAATATAAACCTGAAATTTATTTAAAATCATATTGTATTAGAACATTAAATGTTTGGTTATGGAGCATGGACCACATCACATAAATTGAATAAACATGTTTAATGAATTAATGCGTTACAAAGAAAACATCGTGCACTGGATTTGGGTCTTTATAGCAAGTCTATGAGCATCTAATAGCATTTATATTTGGTTTCTATAACTATTTCAATCTTCAAATTTTGAGAGATTTATAATAATTTATGTAATTTAGCCCTACATCAAATACTTTGTTCTCATCTCCTTCCCCTAAATCTTTAAGGGAAAAGTTAATCCTCATTTAAATTGAGGTCATTCATTCACAAGTCTCATAATATGTCACACCCCCGTTAAGATGGAACCGTGAGAATGCAACGAATCAATTAACCATTAAGAACACATTGTTTATAATAGAATGTCTATTAATTTAATTACATTGTCTCAGCAAGTCTTTACAAAGTATATATAGCTATAACCCTGTACTATCAAATAATCATATTTAAACAACATAAAGTCTTTTATAATGAAGTCAAGTCTGTAAGTTCTTGTATGAATTGTCTACATCAGATCACTTGTCTTTAATATCCAACCTGTAAATAATTACTCGAAAATGTCAACACGTGGTTGGTAAGTTTGCATATTCAAACAAACAATAATGTCATGTATAACCAAAAACCAACTTTTTCGTGTGTGCTATATTTAAATTAGTAGTTAGAGAATTACTTAGCTAGAAATCATAACCACAACCTATGACAAGTTAGAATTATCATAATCAATACCAAATAACCAACACCAGAAACACCAAATGAATTCTATCATCCACTGGCTCATCATAGCCACGTCAATCTTAGCATGCATACCGACAAAAAAGGTGGGGGCGTCAACCCATTAATACTAACACTCCTTCTCCACCAGCCCCAACATGGAGTTAAAAGGAAATGATAAAACTCAACAAGTAACCTAACTCACGACAAGTTAAAATAAAAAATCATTGAACACAACTCACGACAATGTTTAAAAAACTTTAGGCAAGCAGTGTAACATTTGACCCATTTCAAATTGTAAACCCGACCCGCTTGGGTCAATTATGTAAATTATATAATTGAAACTTCCGTTATTCAATCATTTTATTTATGTTTTCATTCGAATGTAATAATTAAATTTTTATTCAATTTATGATAATTTGGTAAACTATAAAGTAGGTTTTATAATTTTATAGAATTAAAATAATTAATTATGAGATTTAAATTATTAAATTAAAATAATTAATTAATTTCTAAGTTTCACGATATTTATAAAGTTTATAAAATTTTTATAAAGTAATTAATTGAATTATTGTTAAAATTTAAGGTTTTATAAGTTTATGGCGTAAAATGTAATTTTAAAACTTGATTTAAATACTTTCTACATAAAAGAACTTTAACATCATACATGAGGGACTAAACTTTTGATGTTTCTTGGTTGTGTTTGAGTTTGTCACTTGTGATTTGGAGTTTTTATGATGTTTGCATTTTATTTTATAGTTATTTATAATTCGGTACTGTTATTTAAATATATTCTAAACAGATGCATTTTATTTAACACAAATAATTTAAAGATGTAAAATAATCACTCTGTACGGTTATTCAGATATTCAACTAAACAACAATTACGGATTCAATACTTACTGGTTCAGAGTCTCTTAATCAATCAAAACTCTTACTAATTCAGATGTTACTAAACAACCACATACTTTGTAGTCAATAAAAGTAATCAAAATTAAAAAAAAAAAAGCAAAGAAAAAAGAAAAAGAAAAAGAAAAACCCTAACTAGCTGGGAGATATATTCTTCATTTTAAAGAATTATTAATGTATAACTAGATATTACCCCGCGCTTTGCCGCGGATTTTTTCGGTTTGCATTCATCACTTTTCCTATACATTTCAGTGAACACCGAATGATTAGTATTGAGAAAGGAAAACACCAAAAAACACATGGTCATCAACGTGACTTGACACAATAAGCAAATAGCTAATCTGTCAATGAAAATGGGTTTTTTATTTGGTACCCCATGCTAAGTTTTTACTTCCATTTATCAATATTTACTATGGATTATAATACCTGTAAAACATCAAGTTTAGCGGTGGGATTAAGTTTCAAAAAACGATCACTTAATTCTACTATGTCAGGTACTATATGATAAGAGCCACAACACTTTGTACTCCAATATAAATAAATAGAGAAACATACTTTTCACCCCAAACTCATTGGACCTAGGCCAATTGGCTTAATAGTTATGATCGATTTCTGCATTCAAGAAAATAGATAACGTCAGGACAAAACTATATTATAAATTATAGATTGATATAGAAATATTCTAACTCAATTGGATAACATGTTCATAAGCAACCACCAACCATATGTGAAGGTGCTTCTTCAGAATAGTCTTAGACTGATTCAACAATCTGCAACTGTTACATACCTTTGAGAAGAAGACAGAGAGAGAAGAAGATGCAAAATCATTAGCGCCAACTGCGTTTGAAAATCAACGACCTGTCCAAAAACATGACGAAATATCCGAAATCAATATATAATCTTAATTGGGTCTAAGAGCGCTGCTCCAATCTATTTTGACTAATTTGACAAGTTAATTATAAGATATTGGATTGCCAAAGATTATCAAATGCATCAAAGGGTTTTAATAATGATTAAATGATTTAGGTTCTCTTGTATTCTTTCTCTGTTGGCTTTCTTATTCTTCTATAATAGATCAAGTTCCTGCGGTTCTCTACCAGGTCACATTCTTATTTGTTGAATTTCTTATTCTTCTCTTTAGGTCAAGTACCCATTGTTGTTGTTTTTCACCTTTGAGCAGAGCATATCAAGTAAACATCTAGCCAAAATCAAACTTAGTCTCATAAAAAGTAACACTTGTATTTTATTACCTTGTAGTAGTTCTAGAAAGTGTTTGCATAGCCATAAACATTACTGAGGTCATAACTTGGTGGTTTGTAGCTTTACTTATTTCCTTAAATAACCTTGCGATAAAGTACATGATATTTCATCATTTTAAGAGTACCTTAGAGGTTTACGATCTTTTTCACCTTCCAAACAATCTAAATCAGTCTTCTCCAATTAGCCTCAAAAAGTTTCTTATTGCAGTCAAAACAATTAATTAACACAAATCTTCAGGTCTGGTTATCCTCCTAGTTGAGCTCCAAAACCTACAAAAAATTATACGATTAAATTCCTGAATAATAGACCTATGCGGCATATTATAATATAAAATAATTATGACACTTACTACCTTCTCCGCTAGTTCAATGGATGTATATTCGACAAAATATTGCAACTATACCAAATACACTTATTAGAGAAACGTCAGCAACCATGCTATAATAGCTAATGAGAAAACAGGATTTGAGAAACATTACATTATACCACTTGGGTTTATGCAAATCTCGCATTTATCTACGAAGAAAGGCAAAGGCTTTGTTCACAATTATTGTTACATAATTGTATTAACTATATTTATGAATGTAAAGGAGCTCATCAAGTTGTCTCAATTCTCATGGATTATCTACATTCATCATCAACAACACAGAAACCATATATGAGATATTCTAATGCACACATCATACAACATTCATAAATCATACAACATTCATATATATGCAATGAATACTGCTCTCAAAACAGTAAGAAATTTAATCATATTATAGATTGACAATAGCAGGGTAAATGCAAATCAAGAATAACCATCATATTTGATTGCATATGGATTAATAAACTCTAGAATCCAAAGCTAAAAAAACACCTAAAATTATAGTGATTATGATTGTACCTACACACAGAACAAACCACCATCATCGCCATCTGTAAACACCGCCTTACACCACCGGCATCTAACCCACTGAACCGTCACCACCGCCATCGACAACCATCAACAGCCACAACCGCGACAGCCATTAACCACCTCCGCCATCACTCGCAACTACAACCATCGCCGGAACCCACCTGCAACCATCATCACCGCTTTCGATTCACACCATCCTACTGCGTTTTAGGTGAAACCACCGCCAAACTCACCGATTACACAGAACCAACCACCATCATCGCCATCTGTAAACACCGGCTTACACCACCGGCATCTAACCCACTGAACCGTCACCACCGCCATCGACAACCATCAACAACCACAACGGCGACAGCCATTAACCACCTCCGCCATCACTGGCAACTACAACCATCGCCGGAACCCACCTGCAACCATCATCACCGCCTTCGATTCACACCATCCTACTGCGTTTTAGGTGAAACGTTCAACCTCACCCTCAAATCAGGGGTTAGTCTCTTCGGCTCCCACGAACTACGCCATCGGAGAGATGAAGATTGAGATTTGGTAAGATCTATTGAAGCCAATCGAAGCTTTTTATCAATGGAAAGATGTGGATTTGGGTTAGGTCGGTGTGGCACTGTTGCCACCGACAATTTCGAATAAATAGAATACAAATTTCACAAATATATTAGTAAGATATGGGACATTATGTCATGTGCAGTGGACTCTTCTAGTCTTCCTACCATTGTGTTGCTCATACAAGTCAAGTCATATATACAAACAAGACATTAAATGTGTAAAAAGGCGAAAAGAAATAAACGTACAACAAGACCTTATATTTATTTTTTCATATTCTATCATGTATTTTCATACTTAGAAAAACAAAATCATTTATTTAATATATTAAAAATATCAAGGCTTAAAATATTTTTGACATACTATCCGTATATTTGGAAAAGGTCAATGTACAAAATCAAGTCATGTGGGAGACATGTAAAGAGGTGTAACATTTTACCGGTAATTTTTTTCTCTATGCGTTTCAGTTCTATAAGTATTGATGTTGTGTGTGTTCGCTTGCACTCATTTCTGGCCTTCATCAACGTTTTCTCCATTCATTTTCAAATTTTCATCACAAGTTGTGGTTTTCATATGCTCTCTTATTTTTTGAGACAGTAAAAAAGATAATATTTTGCTGTAGATAATAATCTACTAATTATAATATCTATTATTACCTTTCGTCGGTGGGACCAGTGAGGTTTATGGTGTTTTTACTTTGGCCACACTACTTTGGGGTTTTGTATCAATTTTCTACCCTATTTAGTGGGGTTTTGTATCATTTTACAGAGACAATGCAATTTGGAGAGAGAAAGTAGAGAGAGAGAGAGGCGGTGGCGGCAGGTGGGTGGTCGTTGCCGGCCGCCTTTATCGCCGACGGATCAACGTCGGTCCTTAGATCGCGACACCGGTGCTCCCCGTTTCCATTTCTACGAGAGAAAGTAGAGAGAGGCGGTGGTGGCGAATGAGCGGTCGTTTCCGTCCGCCTTTGTCGCTGACGGGTCAACGTTGGTCTTTAGATCGCGACACCAGTGCCTCCCCGTCTCCATTTCTAAGATGCAATTTGGAGAGAGAAAGTAGAGAGAGAGAGGCGGTGGCGGCAGGTGGGTGGTCGTTGCCGGCCGCCTTTGTTGCCGACGGATCAACGTCGTCCGGTCCTTGGATCTTGACGCCTGGTGTCTCTCCGTCTCTATTTCTTTATTGGTCTTGTAGCCCGACGTTGTCTGTTGCCGATCACCGACCTTTCTCTGGCAGCGGTGGTTAAGGTTGTGCCTTGGTAGCGTCGGGTGTACAGGGGTTTTCAGTAGATGAACGATCTTCCGGCACCGCTGGAGCCTCCTCCTCTCGATGATGTTATCTGAAGATATATATATATATATAGAGGCGGAGTCATTGTTTCCGGCGGTGTTGCCGGTCGCCGACCGCCGCGCCTTTCCTTGCAGCGGCGGTTAAGGCTGGCCTTGGTAGCGTCGCCTGTACACGTGGAGACATCACGTGGCTGTAGATCTGTCGATGATTGTTCTGATTGTAAGCTTGAGTTATCGGTCGCCTTTCGTCGATGATGACTGGGGTCGCCTTGTCTGAGACTTGGTTATGCAAGTTGTTCTTTATTGTTGCATGTTTTTGTGTCTATGTTTTCAAGGTTGAGCTTTGATTTTATTTCATGAAACGTTATTTTAGGGGTTGTTTCAGATCTGTTTATGTTATGTTGTTTGGGTTTATCTTTGATTTGGGGTTTTACGTCTATAGCTCCAGATCTGTTGATTTGGGTTAAGAGTTGTATGGTGTTGTGTTTACGATTGGACATTTATTTAGTGGGGGAGGTGGTGCTCTTGGCAGTTGATGATGATGATGATATAATGATATGGGGATGGCTGTTGATGAAGCGGGAGTATTGTTACTTTTTAAATATGGTATCAATGATGTGGTTCTTCAATTTGGCATGTAGTTTATGTTGCTGAGCTTTCTGTTTTCATGTGGAGTATAAATTGATGGTATGGACCTTAAGTTTTGGTTTCAATTTTTGTATATATGCATTATGTTTGTCGGTTGCGGTTGGTGAAACCGCATGCAATTTGGTTACGATTGTCTGCTATTGTCGCGACTATCCAAGGGGAACAAGACTTATATATCGTCTAGACTAATCTCGATTCATTTGGCTTTGATGACTCTGGTACAAACTAGGTTTTTGGCGTGACATTTTCATGGACATCGAGTACACTTTTGTTTACTTACGACCTGAGTTGCAGCCAATACTCTTCGGGATCAAATGCTGAGCCTAATCACAATTGTATTAATCTCCCCGCGGCAACGCGCGGGAAAAATACCTAGTTACTATAATTACTATAACTTATATTAAAAAAGAATGTGTCGAATTGAATGAGCCCTCTTGTTTTCTTTCAAAATTACTTGTTATATATTATTTTTAATTTTTAACGTTTTGGTGTATTATCAACCTCGCTTTAAGTCGTCTGCTGAGACTAGTTTTTAGCTTGAAGGTGGTAGACCCACATCATATAACATCCCCAAATCCAATTCATCTTATAGATGTTGATATTAGTCGCTATGCCCCATGATAAGTCTCTATTTAGTCTCTTTGTGATGCAATTTGACATCTTTTGGTGTGGTTTTGATTCAGAAAATATTATTTCCCTTCTTTTCACGTTATTGTTTCTTGGCATCTTCATCAACAGTTCTTACTTTTGTTCAATTTGTTGGGGATTGTTTAAAATTCCCATGTGAGTTGAGGTCTAATCCCTTTTGGGTTTTTGTTTTACATAATAGAGAGAGTAAAGGTTAACTTTTTATTTTGTTTTGCACATTGTTTATGATCAAGAACGCTTCTTGTGTACCATTTCTTGATTATCTTTGAAACAAACAACATTCACAAAGAAATTGAACATTTTACATTTTGGGTGCAACTCTGAATTGGTTTTTATCATCTTTGACAAAGAAGAATATCTGGTTATGTGGGTGTATACAGTTTAGCTGAGCTCCTGTGGTGATCACAATTAGTTGGTAAGGTTCTCCATATTTAACTGTTGAAATGTTTTCTTGGGTTAAATTTCAATATTTATGATTATTTCTCCATTCAAGAATTGTTGTAGAGATAGATCTTATAGTAAACTAACCTCTTGCAAATTCTTACAGTTATCTTTCTTCCAAACTGTAGTATTTACTTTATGTCTACACACAAGATAACTATGATTTTTTAAAAAAAGAGACAAATTTGGTTTAAAAACTTATGTGCAGAATTAGGATAGAGATACTAATGGGGACTGATGTTATTGAAGCTGTGGAGAAATTGTCCATCACCATGTGACATCAAGGTACTGATTTGTTGCTAAATGTTATAAGTTTTGTAATTTACTGTCATATTATCAGGCTCAGAGCTCATATGTTTCTATAGTATTTGATTATTGGTGAGATCAGGTGCATAGTGTTATGTGCACAGAATTAATTAAATTGGTGGATCGGGTTGACAAAATATCCCCGAAATAGAAGCTGCAAAGCCTCGTTGCTCATCTGGGATCGAATCACTTTGCTTGTTAATTATGGGCATTGACAATGCCAAACAGTTGATTCAGGACTGCTGTGACTCGAGTAAGCTCTACTTGGTATGTGTGTTAAAAAGATTATATCTTTTTTCAAGATTTCATTGGGATTTTTTGATTTTGACATTTAGATGTTTTTCATTTTTGTTATTATGGAAGGATTATAATTTCTGATCTTGATTTATTTGAATATGTCAAGGCATTGACAGGAAATACAATTTTGTCAAGATGTAAAAAATCAAAGAACTTATTGGAACAAAGCTTGAGCCATATCCAAAATATGGTTCCTGTGATGCTTGCATCAAAGGTTAGTTGTTAATTTATGCGATCTTTTAAAAATCATATAAATTATATGGTGAGATTAATTTGGAATAATTTGAACAACTAGCCAACAAAGTTTATGGAACACTCGGGGGGTGTTTGGATAAGCTTTTCAAACAGCTTATTAACTTATTAACTTTTCTAATAAGTTAATAAGTTAGTATGGAGTAATTTATTAACTTATTTACCTCACAACCATCATATTGTCAAACACTATAAAATGACTTTTTGACTTTTTAAAAGTTAATAAGTCAATAAGTTGTTTTGAGAAACAATCCCAAACATCCCCTCATATCATGGCAAATTTGTGCGAACTTTAAATTGGCATAAGTTTTGGTTTGTGAGGAGTTACCGACTTAAGTTTTTAACTCTGGACCATCCCGGGAAATTTGGGTTAACTTTGGGCCCAGATTCCTATTTGGGCCTGTGATTTTTGTTTTCCACAAATTTCAAGATTTGTCCCTTTTTTGCATTCCATTTGTTAACCTTAGATTAAATTTCCTTTAATCATGTTCTATATTAGGTGCATAAACTGAACATATGAATCTTTTGTACCTGAAAGGTATGATTAGGGTGTCTGGATGTGTGATATGATTATCTAATTAATAATGATTTATGAGTATAATGTAGAGGTCAAACAGTTTAATGTTCTACAAAACTAAGTATTAACGTAAGTAATAGTGCTTATTTGCCCTCCATTTTATCCTATGTTAACTACTTTTTATCTACATTTCTTGTTGTTACATAATGAAAAAGGTAATCTTTGAACATTCAGATAAATTAGTTTTTTTTTAATTTCTTTTCCTAAATATAAATTTACTTGTCATATTTTAAAATTTATTATTTTAAATTATATAACACAATGCCTTTTCTATTCTTCTTCTGTAAGTCACTTAAAAATTTAGTTTTTCATAAGCAGATTTCCAAAACCAAAAACACATCCAGGCCCTATGTCATTGCTGCCCTGCTGATTATCTGCTTCTAACAAATTAATATCATGTAATCACATCCAAAATGCACATCCAAGCAACCCCATAACCCATTGAAATATATTATTTTCAATCTGAATCACGTCTCACACTTTTATGTTCTTTAAAATTGATAAAAAGTGTTGCCTGCAGATCTTTCAAATAATTGGGGAGCTAAGGGGCGTCAAATTTAGCTTAAATCCTTCAGAAGAAGAGGCAGGGAAAGCTGTTAGATCATTACTTGAAGGATACCGAACCAGAAACCATTCAGAAAAAGAATCTGGAAATGAACGGATTCACATAGCTGCTCAAAAGCTTCAAATAACATCCTTAAAAGCTCTTTTATTCGAACGAAGATCTATAAAAGAACTTCTAAAACAACTTAAAGAAGGAAACAACAAGCAGCAAAAGAAGCAGATTCTATCACTCCTTTTACATTTGCTTAATAAGTATGAAAAATCAATTGCATCTGGAAGTATGGAGAACAATAACAACGTGCAAAATCAAGATTACAAGTCTGAAACTGTTGACTTTCATGTTGACAGTGAGAAGGATATGTTAGGTACACCACCTGATGAGTTCAAGTGTCCCATTTCTCTCAAATTAATGTATGATCCTGTTGTTACTGATTCGGGCCAAACGTTTGGAAGAATGTGGACACAGAAATGGTTGGAAGAAGGTCATGGTATATGTCCAAAAACCAAAAGCTCCGTCAACAACAAACATCCAATCCTTTAGTGACCAAAATTAGCATCAGGCTAGGTTGACCCGCTAACACTATTTCTCTTTTGCAAGTTATATAATATATACATGTTTATTAGTAATCTAACCACCATTTTTCAACTGCACAAAAACACTAACAACCCATGCTTGAATTATTATACTTTAACCACCAAAATCACATTAACTATAATCCTTAGGGCTATGTTTAACACACTCTTAACTAATATATGGTTATTGTTGTAAGAATAAACCTTTGTTTAACATACTTATGGTTATGACTAGTTTTTTTTTTTTTTTGAACGGCTGGTTAGTTGTTAGTTGTTAGTATCACCAAGTTAGTAATATTCGCCCATGCCAAGGATTGAAACTTGGACCTCCAAGAGAGGCAAAGCCTCCCACCTCCCCTTTAACCACTAGGCCAAGAGATCATTGGTTATGGTTATGACTAGTAACCAATCTATTACAAGTTTACAATAATAACCGTAAAATGGTAGTTACCATAACCATAAATGTTGTCGTTTCCAATACAGGTGGATGTTAACTGTTAATTATATAGCCCTAAGAGCTATGTTTTGCATCAAATTACTACTTTTAGTGCGGTTGTGTTGTCCACACTTGCTCATGATACTTTTACACATGGGCTTCTTTTGACATTTTGTATGTGAGTTTTTTATTTGTAGTATAAAATACTTGAGCAAAGATGCATACCAATAAGCACACATAATAATCAGCGTCATTTTGTATGTTAGTTTTTTATTTGCAGAAGTATAAACCAAATTGAATTTCAAATACATAAGAACACAAATTTTCATTAGAAAAACATAGTAAAAATAATATACTACTAAAGTTGCTCTCTGCTAGTTTTATTGATTAAAACCCAGCCATTACATTATCTATAAAAATATTACTAAAACAATTAGTTTTCAATATAACAAATAAGTCAGTGTTGTAACCACGAGCAGACCGGCGATTGATAATAAACGAATCCGACAACAAAGATTCTTGCAAAAATTAGGCAGTTGTGATTTGAGGCAGTAATGACAATTCAACTATTTAAAAGTAGATGTGTGATTGAACAAATAGTCTTTTCAGTTGCCCTTAATATTATAGGTTTGTAAATTTTAATTGAATACTTTATTAACTACTAGGTTATTGTTTAATGGTTAGGCCCGTTGCTTCAACGAACTTAATTTTGTTGCAATAGTTATTATGTATTTGAATAATTGGATTTATAGTAATTAACGAAGTAAATAACTTAACTATTTAAATAGTTGTTGGTTATAATAAATTTTAAATATGTGTTAATCAGTTTATAATAGGACAATAGTTGTATAACTTAAATTTCTTATTTTGATTATTTTTTGGAGTCGATGTCAAAATTTATTGAGGGTTGGTATCAAAACAAATCGAGTCAATACATTTTGAGGTCGATGTTAAAATTTAAAAATTGATGGGGGTTAGTGTCAAAATCTTTTGAAGTTGGTGTTAATAAATTAACAGGGTTGGTGTCAAAATTTATTAAGGGTCAGTGGGGATTAAATCGTATATATATCAAATGACTAAAAATTTTATGGGGTGTGTGCGACCCCACCACCACCACCTAGGTACGCCAATGCAAACTATGTAGATGAGAAATACCTCATCAAATGGGTGGGGCGGGTCCAATGACAAAATCATTAGATCGAGTTAGTGGTGATACTCCTTTTTAGGTCAAGAGTTCGATGCTTGATGTGGGAGGCTATGGTAACTAGACTCATCCAAGCAGCGAAAGAAACTCTTGGAGTTACATCAAAGAGGACAGTCGGCCATAAGAAATCCTGGTGGTGGAATGAAAATGTACAGGAGAAGATAAAAATTAAACAACAAAGTTTTAGAGAGCTTATACGCTGTAACAATGAGGAAGAACGCGCAGAGCTAAAAGATAAATACAAGGAGGCAAAGCGAAAGGCGAAAAAATCGGTGTCAGGGGCAAAGAACACGGCGTATGAGACGATGTATAAACGATTAGAGACGAAAGAAGGAGAGCATGACATATATAAGATAGCCAAGGCAAGAGAAAGTGAAAGACAGGACTTGAGAATGATGAAGTTATAAAGGCTGCGGATGGAAAGGTTTTGGTGAAGGAGAAAGACATCAAGGTGAGATGGAAAACATACTTCGATAACCTTTTCAACATAAGTAACCCAAATCAACAAACTGAGATAGATAAAAAAACTCAAACAACGCAACAAAACAAATGTTATTGTTGAAGCATCACAGTCGACGAAGTTACGAGAGCTATAAAGAAAATGGGAAGGGCTAAAGCAGTGGGGCCAGACAACATACCGATTGAAGTGTGGAAATGCCTGGGAGATGAGGGTCTTCAATAGCTAACAGATTTATTTAACACTATCTTTAAGACAGGGAAGATGCAGACCAGTGGAGAACCAGTGTCATAGTCCCCGTATATAAGAAAAAAGGAGATGTCCAATGTTACGAAAACTACAGGGGAATAAAGCTATTGAGTCACACGATGAAATTATGGGAAAAAGTTATTGACACGAGAATTAGACGGGAAACTCAGATAGCGATAAACCAATTTGGATTTATGCCAGGACGCTCTACAACAAAAGACATACACGTCATAAGGAGGATAATGGAGAAATATAGAGAAAAGAAAAGGATCTCCATATGGTATTCATCGACCTAAAAAAGGCCTATAACAGTGTTCCGCGCCAACTCATTTGGGAAAGTCTACGACTTAGAAGGGTACCAGAGATGTATATCAAAATAATCAAGGATATGTATGACGGAGCAAAAACGTGTGTGCGAGCACCAGTCGGAGACACAGACCCCTTCCCCGTGGAAGTGGGACCCCACCAAGGATCGGCACTGAGCCCATTTCTCTTCACAGTAGTGTTGGACGAGATTACCAAGTCTATACAACAGCCAGTTCCGTGGTGCATGCTCTTTGCGGATGATATTGTCTTAATATCAGAATCTAAAATGGTGCTTAACGACATGCTAGAACAGTGGAGAGCAGCACTAGAGAGCAGAGGGTTAAGGATAAGTCGCTCTAAGACGGAATACATGTATTGCAATTTTAGTGGTGAGGCTGAAGAGGACACCCAAATCAGTATCCAGGGTATGGCGGTCCCAAGAACGACTAGGTTTAAATACCTGGGCTCACCGTGTTCAAGCAGGATGGTGCAAGTGGAGAGCAGCATCAGGGATTCTATGTGATAAGAGGTTTCCAGCGAAACTAAAGGGAAAACTATACAGAGTGGTAGTTCGTCCAGCTATGTTATACGAAACAGACTGCTGAGCAATAAAGCAATCGCACAAGAAACAAATAGAGGTAGCGGAAATGCGAATGCTGAGGTGGATGTGTGGACACACAAGACTGGATCTGATAAGAAACGAAGTGTTTTGACAGAAGTTAGAGGTGGCTTGTATCGCAGATAAAATACGAGAGGGAAGATTAAGATGGTTTAGGCATGTAAAGAGGAGACCTATGTCAGTACCCGTTAGAGCAGTAGAGAACATCTTCTTAGAGGGTAGGAGGTGTAGAGGAAGACCTAGGTTGACATGGGACGAGTTAATTAGACGAGATATGGTACATTTGCACCTCTCTGAGCATATGATCGAGGATAGGAGCGAGTGGAGGCGTATGATTAAAATTAAGGACTTTTGGTAGGATCTGTAGGTAGGAAGGGTTAATGTAGACTTGGTGCGGGGCCTAAGGTGTACGCAGTCCACAACTGCCCTCTATAGGTGAAACGTGCTGCTTCTCTGATGTTTGCAATATCTTTTTCTTAATCTGTTGGTAATTTTAACTGTATGTTGTATGCTGTGTGTTGTATGATATATTATTTGTTGTCTTGCTATCGTTATTGCTTTTGTTTATCGAGTCGGAGATCTCTTTGGAAGCGGTTTCTCTACCTACCTAGATAGAGGAAAGACTTGCCACTACCTACCCCCCAGACCCTGCTCTTGAGTGGGATATACTGGGTTTGTTTGTTTGTTTGTATATCTCTATAAATATTTCCAAATATCATCTAATACCTTTAGAAGTTTTCTAAATGTTATTAGGTTCTACAAAGTTCTTAAATAAGTAAGATTATAATAAAAAGGTTATTCATTCTAAAAAGAGTAAAAAAACACAATGACGTGCAAATAATACACAATGAAGAGCAATTACAAGCATTAAGATTGTAGGATTCAACGAGCCGGTTCCTATGTTGTCGGAATAAGTACTATCGAAGTTCATCGGAATGCTTTAAGAGTGTTTTAAAAATCCTTTCAGAATTTTTATTTGAACCATAGACCTTAAATATCAAGTGTTGTAGTAGTTTTAGGCCTCCAATATTCTAGGCCCTATTTTCTCTATGCTTCATTATGTATCAGGCCCAATATTTTTAATTTTATTTTTTATTTTTTAGCATTATTATAATTTTTATCAAGCCATGGGTTACCTCATTCAAAGAAGTGATGTCTTAATTAGTTTATGGTAGGTTTATGATTGTGTAATTTAAAATCTTTAAGTGATTTTTTTTTATGTTGGTGTTAAAAATTAAATTCATCATAGTGATCGATGTCAAAATCTATTGAGAGAGCGATAAACTTTTATGAGGTCGATGTCAGCATTTCTTGAAAGTTAGATCAGGATTTGATGGCATATATACTAAACAAACATGTTTTCTCATAGGATGCGACCGGCCAAGTATTACACTAGGGTCCAGCCATGGGGTTCGGGTTTACCATAACAATTTCATGTCAACTTTAATAGAGTAGAAAACAAAACATGCTTATTATATTTTAAACTTTATATAAAAGTGAAACCTTAAATCAGATTTGACGCCTTATATGTTTGTCTGGACAAGGTATTTGTGAGGACCCATACCAGAAGAGACGTGGTTACGGGAAAGCGGACATGGCCTTATCCGAAGATGCGTGAACTTCATGTAAGCTTTGTATTAAAAATATTCTTTTACATAAATATGTGTTTTTTAGATAGAGAAAACTTCATAAAATAATAACAAAGTTTTATGAGTGTTCCATTCAGGTCACTTAAGTTTAAACTGCTTTAATCAGGTCATTTAACTTAGGGGTTGTGTTTTAATCCTATGTAATTAACCTGATTAACAGGTAATTATTTATTTTTCAAATTTTATAAGTGTTCCACCATTGCCCCCCACCACCGTCCTCCCACCACCATCGCCGCCCACCACCACCTTCGTCCCTCATCGCCGCCCACACCACCTTCGTCCCCCATCGCCGCGCACCACCGCCCACCACCACCTTCGTCCCCCATCACCGCCCACCACCACCACCACCGTCGTCCCCCACCATCGCCACCCACCACCACCACCGTCGTCGCCCCACCATCGCGCCCACCACCATCGTCGACGCCCCACCATCGTTTGCCCCCAACATCGCCACCCACCACTACCATCGCCGCCCACCACCAACGTCGTCCCCCTACCATAGCCGCCCACCACCACTGTCGTCCCCTGACCATAGCTGCCCACCACCACCTCCTCTCACCTTTGACTCTCCCTTTTATCTACTATTAGGTTAAATACATAAGATTGAAACATCTAAATAAAGTTTAGTGACCTGATTGGAACAAAAAATTTATAAGTGATCTAAATAGGACAATTTTAAAATTTGATTACCTTTGTACAAAGTTATCCCTTTTAAATAAAACTAAGGGATCGTTTGGTTGAAAGGAATGGAATGAAGTGAAATAGAATTAAGAAACTAGTATAATTTTCAAGTAAAACTATGTTTAAGTTGGTAATAAAATGTAAAACCCAAGAGAATGTTTCACCTCAAATTCCCTTGGTTGTGGGATTTCAAAATCATTCCACCTAGAGAGGGAATTTAAAAACCCATAACCAAGGGAATTTGAGACTCTCCCTTTTATCTACTATTTAGGTTAAATACATAAGATTGAAACATCTAAATAAAGTTTAGCGACCTGATTGGAACAAAAAAATTTATAAGTGATCTAAATAGGACAATTTTAAAATTTGATTACCTTTGTACAAAGTTATCCCTTTTAAATAAAACTAAGGGATCGTTTGGTTGAAAGGAATGGAATGAAGTGAAATAGAATTAAGAAATTAGTATAATTTTCAAGTAAAACTATGTTTAAGTGGGTAATGAAATGTAAAACCCAAGAGAATGTTTCGCCTCAAATTCCCTTGGTTGTGGGATTTCAAAATCATTCCACCTAGAGAGGGAATTTAAAAACCCATAACCAAGGGAATTTGAGGTGAAACATTCACTTGGGTTTTAGATTTCATTACCCACTCAAACATAATTTACTTGAAAAATATACTAATTTCTCCATTCCGCCCCCCCCCCTTCTCACATTTCAAGTTTGTTTTATTAAAGTGCAAGAAAATTATAAAAGATAGACATGAGAACTTGTCGTCTTTCAACACGACTAGAATTGATCTGAATAGCATGTGATAGTAGAGTGGCTGACACGAGAAGGATCATATCTTTTGGTAGCGCCACCAACAATTCTCATTACATCCTTACGGGTGATCTTCAGACACCCAACACCGGAAGATCATACGCTCCTACTTCGCAAGCATATGAATGTAAATAATAGTCACTTGTGTTTATAATTAAATATTTACTAATTAATAATCTTTTATTTAAATAACATGGGTACGTAGGATGCTAGACTCAAGAATCGACAGGGTATTGTGGGTCAATTGCTGGCGGATATAGCCCACCTCCCTAGACGAGCCGGACATCTGTCACCTCAGGATTGGCTATTTTGTTTTTTTGAGTAAAGTATTTTTCATATTTTTACTAGAGTAAATTACCGTTTTCGTCCCCGTGGTTTGGTGAAAATTGTCACTTTAATCCAATAGTTTGTTTTTTCGCATCTGGGTCCTTGTGGTTTACAAATCTTGTCATATTCATCCAGTCCGTTAACTCTATCCAAAATTTCCGTTAAATATAGGGGTATATTGGTCATTTTACATATATGTTTTTATTTTTCTTTTTTTAAACCTGATTTAATATATTCTCTTTAAATACATTGCTATTTTAGTCCCTGTGGTTTGAACGTATTTGCTAATTTAGTCCAAAAATAACCACCACACCACTACCCGTCACAAGAACCACCGAACCACCACCACCACCCCCATCACAAAGCCACCAACACCACACCAGAGCGCCCACCACCACCACACACATCGGACCGTCGCTACCATGTAAACCCTAAAAATCAACAATCAATATTGGACTTGTAACATACCACTTCGAAAATGCATATCAAACCCTACTAATACCTCTACAATACTCGTTTTCATGGGTTCCATATACGTTTTCGAAGGGGTTTGTTATAAGTTTGAGATTAACGGTTGGTTTCTAGGGTCCACATGGTGGTGGTGATCTAGTGTGTGATGGTGGAGATCTAATGTGTGGTGGTGGAGATCTAATGTGTGGTGGTGGTGCCCGTTTGGTGTGGTGTTGGTGGTTTTATGATAGGGTGGTGGTGATGATTTGGTGGTTCTGATGGAATGGTGGTGGTTTTGCGACGTGGTGGTGGTGTGGTGTGTAAATACGAGGTCCAACTCTGGATGGTTCCGGTCTTGTTGAACTTCGATCCACCGATGCTCTCTGAAGCTTCACACCTACGCACAATGAAAATAACACCAGTTACGGTGTTCCAGGGGGAAATATCCCTGGAACGACCCTCCGGCGTGAGAGTAAGTATTGGTTGAATGGAAATATGTGATAGGGAGAATTAAGAGGGAGCTTTTGTGTGTATTCTTTTGTGAGGATCTCGATCCTCTTTACCTGGTATTTATAGTGTTTGTCTGCTGTAATCGTGTGCTGATTTACAGGGATTATTCCCCGGCAAATCCATTACCTTTTATGTTCTCCAACCGTTACTGAATTATCGGTTATGATTGGGGTGATTCCGATGTAATTAAATGTGGGGCACGAGTCCTGCTGGCTTACCCGTTCCGCCCGCATGGGCCGGGCTTTCGGGTTCTGGTACTCGGTTTTGTGTGGGTTATTTGTACCCTACGTCTACATGGTGGTTCCATCATGGGTGGTGGTGATATGGTGTTTTATGCCAAGGTGGTGGGATTTTTGGACTAAATTGGCAAACATGTCCAAACCACAGGGACTAAAATAGCAATTTGTTTAAAGGGATATATTAAATGGGGTTTAAAAAAATAGAAAAATAAAACATATATGTAAAATGACCAATATACCCTTCATTTAACGGAGAATGTTGGATGGAGTTAACGAACTGGATGAATATGACAAGATTTGTAAACCACAGGGACCCAGATACGAAAAAATAAACTATTGGATTAATATGGTAATTTTCACCAAACCATAGGGACGAAAATGGTAATTTACTTTTTTTTACCGTAGAAAAAAGTTTTTTTTTCTTATGATTACTCTTACTTATTTTAAATTCCATTAATAAAATTCACTTTTGAAGTTTTATATGTCCATTTGTATTGGGAGTAACAAAATATTTTTGAGATATTGTTTTTTCAAAGTAAAATTTTCAACGTATTCTATTAGTAATTATAATATGTCTATCGGTAACTATAGGTAACTTGGGGCTTTGGCAGGAGAAACTGAAACTTGACCAGAGAAGAGCGCGTTGGCAATCTGTGACTAGCATTGTCATCTCCTTCAGTGATTTGTTACTATCAACCATCTATCTGATGCTTATTATTACCTGCGACCAACTACACGATGAACTTTCACTAGTGGAATCTCATTTGTGATGGCCTTCACTGATGGATTTCTAACTAATAGATCCATAAAAGATACTGAAAGTTATCTTTTTTCTTTTAGTTTGTGATAAAGCTATAGTGCATGTTTAAGAGATTTGGCTTGTTAAAAAAACTATGATCCTCGTATATATGATGCGCATGACAGAGAATAGGAGGTGGGCCGACTCTTATCCTCACATATTCAACTTTATTAGAAAAGTAAAATTTTAATTGATAGGGTACATCAGGACCATATATAACCTTATGTCTAATTGCTCTTATCCTCCCATGATATTGCCCCACTAAAATTGGTGCTTTGTAGATTTTGTCGATTTATAACAAAAATCAATCAAACAAAATCTTTATGAACCTCATGGTTTTTTAAAAAAGATCTTACGCGCTATATAGGAAATAAATGTTTTTTACTTCATACATATATTTATTTATTTCATGGACATAAATTCACATGATCTTTCAAGCATACACACATTACTGGCACCCCACTGTGAATGCCGGGTTAACTGACCCCATTCACGAAGAACATAGAATTCGCAAGTTCCGAATGACACGAATTCATTTCTATGATTGACACCGTTGTTTTTTGAAAAAAAGTATATTTTTCTGTTGTGCGTTGGCTTTAGAAAAAGTGATATAAGCATTTATATAAGTTAAAAAGTAATTAAAAAGTTATATAAAAGTTTAAATAATTATTCTTGTGTTAATTGCTTGCGTAGTCCGTAGATTGTAGAATATTATAATTAAAAAGCCAAATCCTTAATCAATTCTCATTCTCTGTTACCCAATTATTTATTTGTTCTGCCAATTGCAAAAAAATATATATAATAATATAATAATAATAATAATAATAATAATAATAATAATATAATAATAATAAAAGGAAAAACATATTGAATATCCGTTGTTTCTATTGTTTATTTTAATAACATGAGTTCTACTTATTGCATCCACCAGTACCGAAAGATGTTTTTATTCAATGAATTAAGTGAAAAAGGATTTAGTAATCTCATAGGTATTCAGTATATGAATGACTTATGCATATACTAAATTGAAAAACAGTCTTTACAAAATTTACCATTGAAGATATGATTGGTTGGTTTCAAAACGTAAAAACTCGTAAGAAGCAACTATAAAATGTATTGTGTTATATTTTAGTGACATTGTGATTTTTTAGTGACCGTGTTTTTTATTTTGTGATCCGACCTGAATTTTGCCGATCCAATTTTTGCCGATCTGATTTTTGCCGATCTGATTTTTGACCGACCCGAAACTATGACTTTTGGGTTCATAGTTACCAATAACTATAAAACACTATCACCATATATATTAATTTCTGGTTCAAGTGCATACACATCTATTTTATTTAATAAAATAAAATAATATTTCTCTTGTCACTTATCATTCTTTAAACCATCTTTTTAACACCTATCATTCTTATAAACATTCTTAAATTATTTTCTCTCCAATATAATATTATTGTAATTTAAGCAGTCAAGCTAATTTCTCTCTCTTATTAAAAGTTAATTTTATTAATTGTTATATTTCTCTCTCTTATTTAGATTTTTTAAATCAAAGTATCATTTTAAAAATAGTTTTTATTAAGCAAATTAAAAACAAATCTTTTTATTAAAATATAAATAATAAAAAATTATATAATATAAAATTTTCTAAAGTAGTAAACGTTTTCAAAACAAAATATATTTTAAATCGGTCCTTTATTAAAAACAATTATAAAAAAGGTTAAATTTCCTAATAGCAGTCTTATTAAAACAACCAGAATAATTACAAATCAAAGTTTTTAATAAATAAGATTTTGATATAAAATATTTTTTTAAAAAAATCTTAAAAAGAATGTTTAAAAATAAAACTATTTAGATAAGAGAGATAAAAATAGTATAATCATTTTAGTTATTGAACTATCACATATATATAATTTTAATCATATCTTATATTAAAATATCATACTATAACTTCTCGTGTTTGTTACTAACTATAATCCGTTTATTAAATGAGTTTCTACACTATCTATCTATCTATAATTAAGAAAAATTAAGATAAGACGTGACATAATTGTAAGTCTCATCATTCTATTTCTTATTTTTCTCTATTAATTATTATTAATAAATAAAAAACTAAAAAATAAAAGTTTTATAAAATACAAAATAGAATGAGCTTTTTTAAAGAAAATTCAATTTTTAACAAAATATTTAAAAACCATGACTTTTTATAAAACAAAAGTTTAAAAAAATATATTATTGTTTGTTTACTTAAAATAACTACTTATATGTAATTATAATTATATTTTATCTTCAAACGTGGTTTTATAAATCATAAATTTTTATTACTAATTATTTAATATTTTATTTGTTCAAGCTGTGTATTACACGGGGTACTAATGTAATACAAATAATAAATGATAGAAGATAAAGAGAAAGGGGAGGGATTACTGTGTACATATTATTATCTAATAATATCAAAAAATGTTAAGAAAGTAACGTATAAATATAAAAATTTTGTTATATAAATAAGATATTAAAACCTATTATAGAAAAATAAAATACTTATAAAAGTTAAGTGACAAAACTATTGACAAAAAGATAATTTCAAAAATTAACTTAAAAAATATTCACAAGCTTTAGATAAAGTTATAAGACAGAAACATTATATATAGAGTAAATTACCATTTGCATCCCTGACGTTTTTCCATTTTAACCGCTTGCATCCCTATAGTTTCAAAGTCTTGATTCTCCCCCTAACGTTTTAATTTTGTCCTCGTTTGAATCCAAATGACTAACTCCGTTAAATTATTCAGTTAACTCTGTGTGAAATGACTAAATTGCCCCTTAATAATAAAATATTTTTAAAAATCTTTGTAGGACCACCCATCTCTCTACCCCCAAACACATACACACACTCACTCTCACCTCTTCATCACCCACCACCATAAACACCACCGTCACCCATCACCACTCGCTATTCTTCCGGAGGAGTGGTAGGCGGAGGCGCGACGGAAGTAGCAGTCGACGATGAACGGTGGAGAAGCAGAGTTGTGAACCCAAAAGATGAACGGAGGCGCGACGGAAGTAGCAGTCGACGATGAACGGTGGAGAAGCAAAACTTGATATTTTTCTCACCATCAGATCTATTTCAAATTTTCCTTCCTTCTGCCTTTCAGTCTCCAGATTAGCTGGTTTTCTGCAAAATTTTCAACAGATCATCAAACCCCTTGATTTGGGTTAAGATTTTGTGAAATGAATACACCAAAAAGAACACTTATGGCGTAAGATCTCTAAATTTACTCACAAATCCGTCGTTTTTGTCAATGCAGCTATCTTAATCGCAGCTTCAGAATTATTATTTCCATCATTTACCCCGACCGCCTCTTCCTTAGTCAGTACCACACGCACACCACATTTCCCCTTGTCTTCTGCCGCCTGCTGTGGCAAAGGTACCGCCGATGGCTCTGACGATGGAGCCGTTGAAACCTGCAAAGTTGTGAACCCAAAAGATGATTCACCATTTTCAGCAGCAACAGCAGAAGCTGGACTACTGTTTTCCAAATAAGATGAAGAGATTTCAGTCTTGGGAGACTGATGATGCTGATGATGATCGATCTCTGACACTTGCCGTGGTTTCTTCCTCTTTGGTGCTGTAAATGATTGATATTGAAGATTGCAATTATCAATTACAAACCAAAAATAGCTAGAAGATTTTATAACTTTTAAAGGTCATTAATTTGGCCTACCTATGGTTGACAAAGAAGATGCATTTTGAGGGAGGGCTGTGGAGTTTGAGACAGGAGATGTGACTCTAGATTTGGTTTCATTAGAATCGAACTTCGTGGTTGAATCGTTAGATGGTAGTTCTTCCTTGGATGGAGTTTGTGACTGAGTCATAAGACCATATAAAACCTCTGCTATCTCAATTTCAAGCTCTTCTGGATTCGAAGATGACGACTTTGCTGAAGATTTTGGTGGTCGCGGTTTCGACCCTCCATTCGCTTTCTGAGGAGGTGGTTGAATCGTTAGATGGTAGTTATTGCTTTCTTGTAGAAAGAAGGATTTGATGGGGGGTTTGGGTGGGAATGAGGTGAAGGAATCGGTGGTGGTGATGGGGTGATTTGAAAAAGAAGAAGATAATGTTGATAGATGGGGCCCACAAGTTTTTTTATATATTTAATATAATAGTAGGGGTAGTTTAGTCTTTTCAATGATAATTTTAACAGAAAAACTAACAGTGTTAGTCATTTGGACTCAAATGGAGATAAAAATGAAATGATATAGACTCAAATGAAGATAACACGAAACGTTAGGGGGCGGATGGCAATTTTGAAACTACAGGGATGTAAGTGGTTAAAATGAGTAAATGTCAGGGATGCAAATGGTAATTTACTCTTATATATATTATATTATATATATGAGAGTAAATTACCATTTGCATCCCTGACATTTTCTCGTTTTAACCATTTGTATCCCTGTAGTTTCAAAGTCTCGATTTGCCCCCTAACATTTCCTTTTTATCTCCATTTGAGTCCAAAACACTAACGGCGTTAGATTTTTCTGTTAACTTTTGTAAAATGACAAAATTACCCTTATTTATTAATTCACCTACCCATCATCCTCACCCCACCCTCCTCTCTTCTCAATCTTTCTATATCTTGTCCATTTCTACCACCACAGCAACACTACCATTGATGTCGCCGCAACAGCCATCACGTCGTCGTCGCCGCCTCCGCAGCCACCGCCTCATTGACCACAACCATCACCACCCCTAAAGTTTAACTTGAAATCAACAGCAATCGAAGATGGGTACTTGAAATTAGAAAGAACAACAATACAGATCCTTATATGGGTATTGTTGTGCTTTTCAATAGCAAATCAACAAGGAGAGGGTGAAGATGAAGTTGATTTTAGGTATAAAATTGGTGAATGAATAGCAAATGTAGATGTGTCGCCGGTGACGGTGATGGTTACGGTTGCGGTGGGCCGGTGATGGTGACGGTAGGCCGGTGCCGGTGACGAAACCCATGAATGCAAGATCAAAAACAAGCATAACAGAAGCGATTTGAAGTACATTTTAAAATAAATATGGTGTTATTGAATTTGGGCTCAAAGAAATTGTTAAAAGATTACCATAACGATTGTTATTCCCACAAATAGAGCTCTCCACTTTGGACCGAGGGGATATACACTTCCCAAAGAATCTGAACTTAATCCAACATCCTGTAACCTCAATCTCATCTTCTTTCTTCGAACACCTTTTCACTTCATCAACAACATTCAAAGCACCCATTTGTTCAGAATCAATGTCGACCCCTAACCCCATTTTTCTCTCACAACAAAACCCTAATTTAAACTAATCAAACCCACATTTCATCATCAAGAAACGAACTTTGGTGATGGGAGTTGTCTGAAATCAGAGAGTGGTCTGAAATCAGAGAGTGGTGGTGATGGAGGGTTGTTGTGGTGGTGATGGGGGTCGCGATGGTGGTGACGGGGGTGGTTGTGATGGTGATGGTGGTCGTGGCGGTGGTGATGGGAGTCACGGTGGTGATGGGAGTCACGGTGGTGGTGATGGGTGGCTCTAATAAAGGGAAAAGAGTGGGGGGAGGGGCTGCGGCGGCGGTGGTGGTGAGAGGGGCTGCGGCGGCGGTGGTGGTGAGAGGGGCTGCGGCGGTGGTGGTGATGGGGGCTGCGGCGGTGCTGGTGATGGGGGCTGCGGTGGTGCTGGTGGTGATAACTGGGTGGTTGTGGTGGTGGTGATAGGGGTGGTTATGGTGGTGGTGGTTTGAAGAGATGATGTTGATGGATGGGACCCACAAGGGTTTCATTGTTATTATTTAATTTGAAGGGTAGTTTCGTCTTTTTATTAATAGTTTTAACATAAACATTAACGGTGTTAATTATTTGAACTCAAATGGAGATAAAAATGAAACGTATAGGCTCAAATGAAGATAACACGAAACGTTAGGGGGCGGATGGCAATTTTAAAACCGCAGGGATGCAACTGGTTAAAATGAACAAACGTCAGGGATGCAAACGGTAATTTACTCTATATATAATATTAAAAATCAGCTTAATGCTACAGTAGATGTTTAAATTTTTACGTTATGAACCAAGTGAATTGTTGTTTTTCTCATTCTGATTAGTTTATATTTGTCATTTATATCCAAAATTTTTTTTTCTATCATTTGGCTTCTCAAGGTTTAAAAAAGTTGTTATTTTCTCTAGAAACATAAATTTCATGAATGAAATTTTATCAACAGCACGTAAATATAAAATATGATCAAACCACAATGAGAAAAACAACAATTCACTCTTATATATGAACCATACACTTTTGGTTTTTATAAATAAACCACACTATGGATGCTAGACTTTTGGTTTTTATAAATTAAACAGAATGAATAATTTTTTATATTTATTTATATTTATATGCAAATACTTTTCATTCATTAACTTTTTTCAAGAAATAGGATAGACGTTCAGATGTAACTTTTTTAGAGCGGATTTGTATTTAAAATTGAGTATTGTTTTTGTATAATATGTTATAGCGAGTGCAGTTATCATTGCGTAGGTTAACGAACCGTGTTGATTATTAGCAAAATGCGTCGTTGACGGTATTATTATTATCATAACCAGTTTTGATGTTAACTTTTATGGTTTTTAACGAGCCGAGACGATAACAAATACTAACGTCACATAGTAAGCGGAAAATTCACGCCGCATAGTATGGGGA
Source organism: Flaveria linearis (assembly GCA_024085815.1). Lineage (NCBI taxonomy): Eukaryota > Viridiplantae > Streptophyta > Magnoliopsida > Asterales > Asteraceae > Flaveria > Flaveria linearis. The sequence goes on along the minus strand of CM044006.1, from coordinate 73,673,726 downwards.
AAATTCATTCCATGTCGCATAGTACGGGGAAAATTCATTCCGCGTAGGCGCACAAGAATAACGACACAGCTCAAGACGCGTAGCGTCGGGGCGGGGCAGGGGGACTAGTTACAAAAAAGTTTAACCATTAAATATAAAAAATAGAGTAAATCTCGGTTTTGGTCCCTGTGTTTTGCAAATTGACTTCACTTGAGTACCAACGTTTATTTTGTCTCCATTTGAGTACCAAATTTTAAAAAAGTTGTCTGTTTGAGTACCAAATTTTAAAAAAGTTGTCTGTTTCAGTCCTTTTGACTAACGGTGTTAACATTTTCTGTTATTTTTTTTAAAAAAAGACCAAAATACCCCTAAGGGCTATAAAAATATCACCATCTCCTACACACCACATACCACCACCACCACACACACACCACCGCCACCACACACCACCGCCACCACACACCACCGCCACCACACACCACCGCCACCACACACCACCACAATCTCAGATCAAATTCAAAACCAGTCAATCGACCCCCAAATTAACCATCGGTTCTCTGGATATGTCGGTCAAATGCTTTAAACACAACAAGAAAAAAAAACCCCGATTGCTTTGAAGTTCTCCCAAATTCCTCACACTCAATCTCTCGATCTCTCACTCTCAGTTCTCTGCATCTCTCTCGAACTCTCGATTTCAAGAAGAAACAACCCAAAATTGAAGATTGTGGATGATGGTCAATGATAATGGTCGAAGGTTGACTAAAGATGGTTCGGTCGAAGGTTGACTAAAGATGGTTCGGTCAAAGGTGGTTGTGGTCGAGGGTCGATCGTGATTTGGGGGAACAAGAGTTCAAAGGTTGACTGGGGATTGTTCTGGTCGATGATTGCTGATTGGGGTTTCAGTCGAAGGTTGACTCGGGATTGTTCGGTCGATGATTGCTGATTGGGTGTCGGTTGGCAGAGGAGATTTGTATGTTCTTCGACAGAGGATGAATTGGGTTCTTTGATTCTGATTGCAAGTCGACAGGGGATGAGTTTGGGTGTCCTCAGTCGATTGCTGAATATGAAGCCCGAATTAGAAGGTGGATTGGTGTCGAAGGTCGAAGCTGAGGATGATGATGGTCAATGGTGGTTGATCGATGTCGATGATTTTGATGATTGGTGTTCAATTAGGGTCACAGTTAATGGTGGGGTGTGGACCGATGGTTAATTTGGGGGTCGATTGACTGGTTTTGAATTTGATCTGAGATTGTGTCGGAGGGTGGGTCTGAGGGTTCGTCGGAGGGTTGTGTTGGTGGAGTTTTGTGTTGTCGTCGGAGGGCGCTCTCGTCAGAGGGTTGTGTTGGCGAAGTTTTGTGTTGGCGGAGGGTTGTGCTCTCGTCGGAGGGTTCGTCTATCGCAAGTGGTGGGATGTTAGGCCTTTTCTTCTCTCGCCGATGAGCCTGCAAATGTCTCCGACAGAGAAGCTTCGGGGACTCTCAAGAATATTTTGTGGTGGCGGTGGTGTGTGGTGGTGGTGGTGGTATGTGGTGTGTGGTGGAGATGGTGATATTTTTATAACCCTTAGGTGTATTTTGGTCTTTTTAAAAAAATCTAACATAAAATGTTAACACCGTTAGTCAAAAGGACTGAAACAGACAACTTTTTTAAAATTTGGTACTCAAATGGAGACAAAATAAACGTTGGTACTCAAGTGGAGTCTTTGCAAAACACAGGGACCAAAACCGAGATTTACTCTAAAAAATATTCAGGGTTGCACAAAAGTTTTTTCCAGTTGCTGCTTTCCTCTTAAGGTATTTAGGAGTGCGTTGCTAGCTAAAAAGCATATATGCGGGCTCGATTAAAGTAACAACTATCATCCGAAATAAAGTCGTACAATTGTATTTCCCAAAATAGAAAGCACCTGAAACTTTAAAAATTAAAACATTATTATTAATTAACCCGATTAACTTGAATCGTTTTCAGGACGTGAGTTATGTTACTACCCACGGGCTACAAATTGTAGGGCAAATTATTTTAAGCATACTTGCACGAATGCATTCATGCATGAGGTTCACATATGTGAAGATAAGAAGATTTAAACGAGAATCATTTAAATTTTGAGAACTACAAAACTAATAAAATTAAATTATGCCACTTCACATTTGATCTAATAACATATAAATATATTTTTAAGATAAAAAAGAATTAACTTAGCCACTTAGGATAAAAGATCAAAACGTCGACATTAAATAGTTGATTAAGATTTAACTATATAGATTTGCTTGTATAACAAACTTTAGATTAATTTAATAAAAACAAAAACATAAAAATCATATGTTTACATCACGAAACATGTGAAGTGCGAATGATGGATTTATAAACTTTTTCTTAGAAACAAGTTTTATTGTTTTTCTTAGTTTTCCTCATGTGAGACGCATCAGGGTTACATTATTTTTTGTTTTTTTTTCCATTTTTCTATGTTTCCTCCAAATTTTTTTTTTTCATTTTGGGGACTGTCGTTCTAGTTTTTCTCAAATTCATATTCCTCACTTTTTCATTCATAACTTCATCAACTGGTGAATACTGTTGAATACTCTCCGGTCCAAGATTCTTTTGGTCATCGGATCGGGGGGCGGTGTTAATACCACCAAATGGCACGTCACATTTCCGGTTATTTTCCCGTATACACTTAGCTAGCTATTACTGAATTCAAAAACACGTTGGATAAAAAGTAGGTAGAGTAAAAACTTTGCATTAAATTGTAACAAAAATGAGATTTTACAACATAAAGTCGAGCGGAATGGAAGCGGCTTAGGCCGGGGGGAATTTTACCCCGCCCCTAGCAACTTTGACAAAAATATTGAGTTCTAGGGTTAGGCTAGCGGAGTTAATACCGACATGTTACTGTTTTATTACCGTTGAGGGCTACACCGGCTAGAGCATGTTGTTACAAAGAAAAAAAAAATAAACTAAAAATTTTCAATTATAACACAAGAAATATGCATTTGACCCAACATGATATTTTACAGCATCTCTCTACAATGTCTCTAAAAATCTCACCTTTACTCCCTAAAAATTTAAAATGGATTTAAGTTGTGATCACGAGAAGGGAAAAATATGGTCGAGTCAAAGAAATCCCTACAATTTCACACAATGCATACCACCAAACCAAATTAACCAATTTTTCAGGTATCCACGATCCAGCCCGAATTCCTAGTTTAGCAAGATTATGTTGACGTTCGATTGCCAACTTCCCCAACTCATTCTGAATTTCAAAACCTTTAATTTTTCAAGTCAATCAATAACCGTCAACAAGCCAACAACTCCGATGATATTGAGACTTAACTACCCACATGAAGCGAGGAAAAAAACAACGATGAAGTCGTACCCGTCACCTAACCACCCAACATTCCAACGAGGAAGAAGGCAAAACCATGGACGAATGCCGCAAAAGTAGCTTTAGCAAAGGCATGTCTTAAGACCTAAACGTGGCAAATCAACAAACTTATAACTCTTTGTGGAAGGGTGTCTTATCTAGTTTTATGTCACACTTGCATATCAAAACTGTCACACCCGGCCTCACACACCAACAATATTGTCCGCTTCGCCCACGAGGAGCTCACGGATTTGCTTTTGGTTGCCCGGGTGAAAACTTCCCAGGGAGGTCACCCATCCCTGGATTGCTCCCACCTGAGCACGCTTAACTGTGGAGTTCTCCTCTCATCCATAGCCAATACGCCCAAAACGCGTTGTTGATATTAGAGGCCAGACATTCCTTATGAACCAGGAATCTCTCCTGTTTACGGCTGATGTGGGATATGTGTAGGTGTCACAAAAACCGATCGTTTTGGTCCATCAAGCGAAATCATAATGGAAGGATATAAACACAAAGTTAACCAACTTCATGGGCATCTACATAAAAGACTCAAGTTCCAAAAAGAAAGGACAACCAAGTCATACACGAGGTCTTCTGAAGGAGAGCTTCCAACTTGTCTAAACAAAAATGATGAGGCGCCAAGACTATCATAACCATCTCGAGAAAAAGGAAAGAACTCGACAACATCATCATTAGCACAGCGTGAAGAACTTATCAAAACGGTATATGAATTTAGTTGCGTCAACAAAGAGGACGATGAGGACAAAACAAATCTTTAGGATGATTTAGTTTTTTCTTCAGTTCTGAATAACCTGCTAATTAGTTTGATAGTATGTAATTACGTAAAGTAATTAACGGTTTATATTAAATTTAATTATTGGTTGAAAATTTTATTTCTATTAAAATGATATTTTGCTAGTCAAATTTAAAAATATTCATAAAAAGAGTTAAAAAGTGATAAGATGAGAAAGATATTCATAAACCTACGAGAATATCATATAAAAAAATATTAATTTTATTGCTAGTCAAATTTAAGTCGTGTTTCCGGCGTTTTAACCTTACCTTAAGACTTAAGTCCAATCTTATCACTTGACTCATATAATTTTATATATATATATATATATATATATATATATATATATATATATATATGTGTGTGTGTGTGTGTGTGTGTGTGTGTGTGTGTATGTATATATATATATATATGTATGTATATGCATATATGTATATGTATATATATATGTATATGTATATGTATATATATGTATATGTGTGTGTATATATATGTATATATATGTGTGTGTGTGTATATATATGTATATATATATGTATATATATATAAATATTAATTATTAACTTTAATATGTTTAGAGGATTGTATCATATGTTTAATGTGATGTATTTATTTGTCTTTTTTTAAACTTTATGTTTTTTTTATTTTAACACAATACTTTTATATTTTTTAAATTTTATATAATATTATTTTAACATTAAATTTGATCCCTTATACTTTTCATAAATTACATATTTTTTGTTTTACGTTTCGATCTCTTGCAGTTAACACATCACATCGTGCGTTTGTGGTTCAACGTTTTATCTTTATGTTGTCTTTGATAACGACCCAGTTACAACACGTTGGTTCTAAATCGACATTTTACGTCTAATTTTCCTTTGGTTTTATTATTATTTTTTTATATTCTATTTTAATACGAGTTCTTTTCGATTTTGACAGTCACTGACGGTGGTGTGTCATTGATGCTACATGGTATTGTTTTACACCCCCTCTGCAACGTGAGGGCCTCAATACTAGTTATCACGAGTTGACAACTCAAATTCCGTTGATTTAAGGTTTTTGTAAGTTCGCTAGAAATCTGTTTTGGATAAACGATGATGAATTAAATATTTTGAACTACTATAACCTTTAAAATTAATATAAAAACAGTTACTTTTTCTATGAACTTTCACGTCATGTTATAGTTATGTATATTGTATGGCGTCGTTACAATTATTTTTTCAAGGTCATAAGTTCTATTTGACCATTAATACTATATATTTGAAATATTAGATCATTTTATTTTGTGCTTTAATCTGAAAAATGTGACATACACGTCTATATCGATGTTTGGCATTTTCTAAAATATAAAGGCACTCTACATCTTAAGAAATTGCCCACGAAACTTCTAGGCCATCGCATACAATTGAGTAATGCTATTTTTTCTCTAGGTGGGTGTTTGGGATTATTCTTCAAACTTTTAAAAATGAGATAAGTCAAAAGGAGATGAAATTGTGTTCGGATGAAAATGAAATTACGAGGAGAAAAAGGAGATTTTGAAAAGTTAAAAATTTTAACTTCTTAAAACTTCTTTTGAGAGGTCAATAAGGAGCTTCTACCGGAATCCCACACCCCCTAAGAATCTATGTGAGAGCTTATTTCAGTTAATTAACTTTTTATAATATTTATATTGTTGTATACAATGTTTTCAAACCTAAATCAGATAACAAACCAATCATATTAACGGTTTACAGATTAGACTAATCGGATCGTTTAAACTATATCTAATTAATCGGATGGTTCAAATGAAAAACAATATAAATACACATAACCGGACCGGTTCCCGGTGTGACCGACCGGTCCGATCTGGTTTTCAAACATTGGTTTTACTGTTTAATATGGTTGTTTTCACTACATTTTGGTCTTGTTACAATGATTTAAGGGGTGTTTGGGAATTGCGATAAGATATTTTAGCTTGCACAAAATAAGCAGAACATAACTAAACACCCAAAAGCAAGTAGCATATTTATGAAGGGTGAGATTATTCTACAAATTTGAGAATACATAATAAAGCTAAAAGAGTCATAAAAAATTATATCTTACAATCTAAATCGAATTTTAAAAAATTACTTCAGAGTCTCTGTTCCTTTTGTCGTTATCTTTAGGAATAAAAAATAAAAAAAAATCATTGTGTCTTTTTATGACACAATAATGTCATTATGTCTTTCACAATAACATAATAACGTCATTATGTCTTTCATAATGACACAATGACGTCATTGTGTCTTTCATAAATGACACAATGACGTCATTGTGTCTTTCATAAATGAAACAATAAAAAAACGTTAATTTTTTTATTTTTCGTTTATTTTTTTTTAGTGAGGACGGCTAGGGGAACAAAAGTTCGGAATTACTTTTTTGAAATTCAATTTATATTGTGAGATATAACTTTTATGACTTTTTTTAACTTATTGTGTTTTCTCATACTTTATAGCAAAAATATATTTTGTATTTGAAACTCTTTCTACTTATAAAATTAATAAGCTTAACATATTAACACTTTCTAAAATATAAAATACTCAACAATATGTGCATAACGGATAAAATACCATTATTTAAGGGATAATTTGGTAATCCTAAACTTTTGTTCAAGGATATTAAAGCTAACCATTCAACCAATAAACATCTAAATGGAAGAATAGAAAGCAATACATATGGATCAAGCCTGCTTATGAATAAAAAATTAGATTAACGTGTTTACTCGGAACATAATCAATTATACTACATATTAAAACAAATTGAATGCCACAATGATTTTTTTTTATGGTTTTGATATTTGACCACATTAGTTTGTGAAGGTTAATATTTGGCACTGATACTTTCTTATTATGAAATGTGACCTGTCTCTTTATTTCGTGATTTTTCCTTAGATTACTTGCGTTTGTGTTTGGCGAGCATTCAACTACGTACTCACAAACGTTTGTCATTACACTTCTGTCACACCCCCGCTTATAGCGGAAACACGAGGATGTAACGGACGAGATCGTCATAACACCTGGTTTGTTTATAGAGACATAATATGTGCAAAAATCCACGTGTCATGACGTCACCCGACACAATAATGACTTGTGTCGTGTTTAGTCAGTTCCCCGACTATCATAGTCTAGTAATTCAATAAAACCAAATCCAACATACAGATTATTCAACATAGTGTTCATAAGTGAAAACAATTGATAGACAAAATACTAATGCAGGTCTATTGAAATCCTGAGGGTCTCTGCTAAGGCATCGGCTCTAGTTATCCCCTTTGATTATGATCATCTGAAAAGATATGCTCAAAAATGTCAACAATAATGTTGGTGAGCTTCGCAGGTTTGAATTATAAACATGTAATTGAGGCTGTATAGAGTTTGTTGTGGAATACCGTGCATACAGTTATAAGCAAGCAAGATCACATAACATGAGTTTCATACAACCAAACCTAATGACGTACACAAAGAAACTTGTCGGAATATATTCACCCCAGGCCCGTTCCTGGCAGTAGGGATGGTACTCACAAGTAACCATCTCGTCAAGGGTGGGGGTGTCAACCCAGTAGTACTACCAATACCTATCCGTTGGTTCCAAACCCGGAATTAATGGTTGTAAGAGATCCACAAAGTAACTCCATGTATGTATCAGAGTATGAAAACAGTATTACGTTGATTCTAAGTATGAAAATTGTATGTATGATGTACAACATTGAAAACGGGTGAGCATACTTTTCCCCCATGTTTGTAAAACATTGAAAACTTGTATAAACATAAAAAGGGGCCACGAAACTCACCTTGAATTGAGTTGATAATGAAGTGAACAAAAGCTTCAAAGAATAAGGCAATGCACGATCAAACACGATCAATACCTATTATTAATTGTAATTAAGTATTTAGAATGTGTTCATTGCGAATAAATACATTCGGTCAGATTCAGGTCGGTTTGGTTTGACGCACACGATTAGATATATATATTAAGTTTGATTATAAACTTAGTGATACTAGGATTTAAATTGAATTGTGGGGTTTTGACAAGTAATTAAATTCATATAAGTGAAATTACTTGTATTTTGATTTATTCAAAAGAAATATACCTTTTAAGTATTTTAATATAAAAAAAAATTAGATAAAATATCTGATAATGTTTAAATATATTTTGTATATATTCTTTGTAATCTTTTGAAATAAATATTATTATAACGTATTAACCGATAATAATTCATTAATCTAAAATATTCATTAAAGTATATTTTATAAGAAATAACGTATAATTATACTTGTAAATAATTTGTGAAATTATAAGATGTATAATTCCTATGATTTTCATGGTTATTTCATAATTATACACGATTTAGGGTCCATTTTTATAAAAATAATTACTTATAATATTTATAAATAATATTTTATAAAGATTATTAAGGTTTTTAAATAAAATAATTTTACAGAAAATAATTATGTAAGATTTAAAATAAGGAAAGTTTATAAAATTTATTTTTATAATTTTTAAGAATTTTTACATATTTTTTTGAAGCTTGAAAAGGCTTAAAAACATAATTTGTAGGTAACCGGGTTCGAACCCAGGACCTCCAACTCGCACACCCACACACATACCAGTGAACCAAAAGCCATGGCCGCGACAGAACCCCGTTCCTTTTCTTTTTAGACTAATTTTTCCAGTTTCCCCCAATTTTTCGAAGAACCCTAATTTGATTGATTCAAAATCGAACCCCGATTTGATCCTGTTAATGAATAATTTCATGGGGCTTTTGTTCCCCATGATAAATCGAGTAGGGAGGTGTATCTAATTACCTGTTTTGAATCGAATTGATGATAAGAACAATTAAGAACAAGCCGTGACCGAGGTCGAGTTCGAACAGTGAGAAATTGATGATGATAGTCAAATTAACTTTGTAGGATCATTCTAAAGTTGTTAACAAGCAAAAGCCCTCTGTTAATTTGGGTTTATAACGTGTCTAAGTGGGAGTTCGAGTAGGTTGCAGATCGCGACAGAAGATGAAATCGAATTGGTTTATTTGCGTGTTTTCAGATGCATTTGAAAGTTGCACACGATTAGGATTAGTTATATAGTCGTTCATAGTCGATTAATTTGATTATATTAGTGTGTAGTGCGTGATAAAGGAGTGAAATAGGGCCGAAAGTGAGGTGGGTGGATTTAGTGATAATCGCACTTCGAATATTCAATTATAGTGGACTATGGTTCGAATCTTATCCACGAACGATTTGGTATGGTTTTTGGTGTTTAAAATAGTCGTTTTTGGTTGATTTGGCCTCGCCGGAGCCGCGGCCGGCGGCCATATTCCGGTGGCCGGAAAATCAGGTGGGCGGGGGGTTTGGGTTGTAAATTTAAAAATTTACACTTTTGATCCCTGTGGTTTCCAGCTTATTATTTTATGCTAAAATTTTTAAATTTTAAGTTTCATATATTACACAATTACCCCTTGCACTTTATTATTATTATTATTATTATTATTATTATTATTATTATTATCATTATTATTATTATATTATTATTATTATTATTATTATTATTATTATTATTATTATTATTATTATTATTATATTAATATTATTATTATTATTATTATTATTATTATTATTTTTAGGGTTAACACAAACGAGTATAGGAAAAATTCGGTTAAAACAATAAATAGACTACGAAAAATAATAAATGCGTGAGGAGAGTTAGCGGGTGTCACGTTAATTAACGGACCTGTTGGATCATGATAAGGCTGGTGCAACCAAAACTGCTTCACATAGTCATTTTTTGGTACTACATTCAAAGGCTTCCGAAGCTGAGAAGAGATCTTCCGAGAGTCTGAAGGACAGCTTCCGAAGACAAAGTCTGAAAGAGCTTCCGAAGACAAAGTCTGAAAGAGCTTCCGAAGACAAAGTCTGAAAGAGCTTCCGAAGACAAAGTCTGAAAGCTTCCGAAGACAAAGTCTGATGAAAGAGCTGAAGACAAAGTCTGAGCTTCCGAAGACAAAGTCTGCTTCCGAAGACAAAGAAGACTCCAAGCCTCGGAAGAAGCAGTCTTCCGAAGTATAAGTGCCTTCGGAAGAAGTTATTCTTCCGAAGTACTTTATCCTTCGGAAGACATTGCTATGACCAGCAGATAAAGGTATGGTCCCTGACAGTCCGCTGCAGACCTCTGATACAGCATGGCATCTTCCTAAAGAGCCATGTTGTTGACCATACTTTATTCTACTGTTCACCTTTTTATGATAGTACATGTTACCAACTTTAGTTGGTGACAAAAGGAAAGTCAGGGACATGTCCTGACTACCAACTCTCAGGCAAAATGTCTGAAAGACCTCACCTAGAGTCTTGTAGTATAGATGTAAGGTTAGAGGTGTCCAGCTGGAATCAAAGTATACCCGGCTGTAGGTAGTATTATATATATCTTCTCCCTGTAACTCTTCATAAAAGCGATTTGAGTCCAAGTGTCTTGTAATCCTTTGAGTTGAGAAGCAATATATAAAAGTACCTTGAAAATTTACCTGCTGTGTTAATTTTCTTACTGCTTGTTACTTGTTATATTGTGATCAACTCTTCATAGACTGCTTGCCGAGTGTTGTTCACAGTAAGTTGAGAGAAAAACCACCCACATATTCGATCCTGCAATTGGTATCAGAGCACCAGGCTCTTGATTGTGAGATCTTACCATCCAAATCAACCTGTTTTTCATTCCTCACTACAAACCACTCACTCAAATGGCTGCTCTCTCCAAGGCTGATATGGAAACTGGTACCATGACCAAGTCCCCACTGATCACCCCTGAAGACTTTGACACATGGTGTATCAGAATGGAAGGCTTCATCAAGTGTCAAGATTCAAGGATGTGGGACTCCATTGTCAATGGTCCTTTCATACCAAGCACCACTTCTGCCACTGGTAATCGCATCATTCCAAAAGATGTTGATGATTACTCAGAAGAAGACAGGAAGAGAATAGAGCTGGATCAAAGGGCTATGACTTCTCTCCAAACTGCTCTCCCCAACTCCGTCTACAGACGCTTCAAGAAGTGCAAAACTGCCAAAGATCTATGGGAAGCACTGAAGCTGATGTATGAAGGATCCAAGGAAACCCAAGAGAACAAGAAGGATCTCTTGAAGCAGCAGTTTGAGAACTTTACTTTCAAGGCCGGTGAGACCTTGACTCAACAATACTTCAGGTATGTTGAGCTAGTAGATACTCTGGAGGATATTGGAGTTGCTCTTGAGAACAGAGACATAGTTAGGAAGTTCATGTCTTCACTTCCTAAACTATGGATACATTACTGTGTTGTAATCAAGAGAACTTCGGACCTTAAGACTCTTACTCTGACAGAGTTGTATGGTATCCTAAGTGCATTCCAGATGAAGATGAACATGCAGAACTCCTCTGGTCACTCCAATAACCAACAGAGTTCAGCCCTTCATGTGGTTGAAAGGGAAACCATAGAACCACAACATCAGTTGCTATGTTACCCTGACAACTCACACAGCGGACCTTACATTACTCTACCTGAGACTCCAAAGTCTCAAAAGGTTCAACACAACTCTTCTCAGGATAGTTGTGCCTTTGTCTCTAGAAGTGGACACTCTGGTGATTTTCAATACTGCTTTGATGATCTTGAGTGCTTCAGTCCAGATGATGTGGAGTATATGGATATTGTCCAGCAGATGGCTCTTTTAACTTACAGAGCGAAGAAGTTCTTCAAGAGAACTGGAAGGCAATTCCCTCAAAACCCAGTCAATAGCAGGTTTGGGTTTGACAAAAACAAAGCAAAGTGTTACAACTGCAACCAACTTGGTCACTTTGCTAGGGAATGCAAGGCTCCCAAGAACAACCCGGGAACCCCACAGGCCTCCACACATCCCACTGCTCCCAAGCATGAAGAGAAGTCAACTGAAACAGCTGCTGTGGCTCAAGAAGTTGACTGGAGCTTTATGGTACAGGATGTGACTCCTGCTCAAGCACTCATGGCCGGAACAGATGATGATCAGGTATATGAATATCTTTGTACTGCTGCCTGTATTGCTAAAGTTAAACTATATAAGGATTACATTTCGGAAATCAGATCTGAGGTTGAGTTTTTAAATGTGCTAAAATCTGACTTTAAAAGAGCTGAATCTGACTATCAAAGGAAAATTGATGAGTTAGAGAAAACTGTGTCTCTTTTAAAACATGAAAAGACTAACTATAAGACTCAAATCAAAGATCTGATCTCCAAACTTTCTGAAGTTCAAGCTCAGTTAGTCACAGCTGAGGCTCAGGCCAAGAAGCAAGCTATTGCTGAGCAAAGCTTCCAAACTATTCTTGCATCAACCTCTCATTCCAAAATGTTTTATCAAAACAAAGAAGGGTTGAGAACCAATGAAATAGCTCCACCACACTCTTATGAGTCTATTAGACTACCTAGATGTGGTACTGAAGAGCAAGAGGTTCCAACTGCTGACCCTTCTCCGTTGGAACTAAAGGATGAGGCAAAAATAGTAGCCACCACAGGGGAGAAACAGGAGGATACACTCATCTCCACCTGTGAAGACCAAATCCTAACCACCAAGGCAAGAAGAAGCAGAGCTAAAGTTGCTAGAAGGACTGCCAAGAAGGTTGCAGAGTCCAAGCTTAAGATCGACCCAAAGCAAAAGGGTGTCTTTATTTCTGCCGGATTTCAAGTGGTAGGTACTTCTGATTCAGGAAAGGAGTGTAATACCAGCACTCCTGTCCTACTGAAGGATCAGAAGTTGAAAGGGAAAGTTGCTGATGAAGAGAAGAAACCCAAGAAACAGCAACCTGCAAGTTCCCAGAAGACTAACATTGCCTGCATAATGTGTGGTCTGCACAACCACATGGCTAAAGATTGTTACTACAATCCAGCAAGCACACATTATGCAAATAATGTTAGAAAAGAAGGAGTCAGAGAAGGTTTCTCAGTTGGACCACTTCAAAAGGTCCAAATGATGAAAAAGGGAAAGTTGGTCTCGGAAGCCAAGTTGCTTTCGGAAGAAACTACTTCTTCCGAAGGGAAAATGGCTTCGGAAGCCAAACCTTCTAAGGTTCGGAAGAACAAGAAGGCTCCCTTGAAACCATCTCAGAAGAAGACTACTTCGGAAGAAAAGGTGGTGAAGGCTTCTTCCGAAAAGAAAGAAGCTTCGGAAGAAGGCCATGCTGCACAAGCCTCAATAGGCTCATCTTCAAAGATCAACCAAGGGATGGATTGGAAGATCAAGGAAGATGCTGCAGCCCAAACCTCTTCTTCAACAATGACCTCTATTGAACCCCAATGCATATCTTTTGGTTCAATTATGTCACTATCTTGGAAGAGCCCAAGACCAGCAAGGCTTGGGCTTCCAAACAAAACTAACCATCTCATCTTATGTGCAGGGACGTCCATTTGACAAGAACAACAATGTCTGGATTGTAGATAGTGGATGCTCCAGGCACATGACAGGGAACAGATCTCTCCTTCAACAATTCCAGAACTTTGATGGAGGGCCTGTCCAATTTGGAGGTGAGGCCGGAGGATATATTTCGGGTAGAGGAAGTATATCCAATGACAGAATAAACATTGACAAAGTTCACTTTGTCAAACAGCTTGAACACAATCTGTTAAGTGTTTCTCAATTCATGTGATCAGAAGCATCAGATGCTCTTCACAGAACATGAATGCATTATCCTCAAACCAGAGATGACAATTCCTCCGGAATTGGTGCTTCTTAGATCTCCCAGGAAAGGGGATATGTACAAGCTGTACATGAACAATGCTTCTCCTATGGGTGAAGTATCATGCTTTCTTTCCAAAGCTGATAGTCATGAGTCAACACTATGGCATAAACGCATGTGTCATGTGAATTTTAAAACAATGAATAAATTGGCTAAAAATAACTTGGTACATGGTTTGCCTAAAAAGGAATTTTTCTGTAAAGATAACTGTGTTGCATGCCTGAAAGGGAAACAACACAGATCATCTCATAAATCCAAATGTGTTAACTCTATCACTACTCCATTACACTTATTGCACATGGATCTCTTTGGACCCACAAGTATAATGAGCATTGGAAGGAAATCATACTGCCTTGTGATAGTTGATGATTTTACAAGATTTACATGGGTATTCTTTTTAAGAAGTAAAGATGAAACTGCTGAAACTTTAAAATCTTTTATTCTTAAAATAGAAAATCAAATTGATCACAAGGTTAAGATCATTAGAAGTGATCAAGGGACTGAGTTTAAGAACTTTGTTCTTGACTCATTCTGTGACTCAAAAGGGATTACCAGACAATACAGTGCTCCCAGAACTCCTCAACAAAACGGTGTTGCTGAGAGGAGGAACAGACACTTATTGAGGCTGCTCGGACCATGTTAGCTGATTCAAAGCTGCCTCTAACATTCTGGGCAGAGGCAGTCAGCACTGCATGCTATGTGCAGAACAGGGTTCTTATAGTTAAGCCCCATGGAAAAACCCCTTATGAGTTATGGAACAAGTGGCCACCGTTCATTGGCTTTCTAAGGTCCTTTGGCTGCAGGTGTACCATACTTAACACAAAGGACAACTTAGCAAAGTTTGTTGAGAAGTCGGATGATGCTATCTTCATTGGATACTCTTCTAGCTCCAAAGCTTATAGAGTATACAATATCAAGAATCAACAATTTGAGGAGTCATCCAACATAGTTGTTAATGAGCACACTCCTTGTGTTAGGGGAATGGACCTGAGTATATCTTTGACTTAGAATTGTTTCCAAACTATTCTAAACCATCTTGTGAGAATGTTTCAGCTGGAACAGGTGCTCAAAGTGATGCTGATACTGATGCAGGTCAACTATATGAGCTTCCCAGACCTCTTCCAAATTCTCCAAGAGCTGAAAGGCAACAAGCTTCAACCATTCACAGATCTGATAGTGTAACTATCTCCAGGAATAATGAAGCTTCAACAAGTGAATCACTTGATCAACCTCAAAGTTTTCAGGTGATCTATTACAACACCAGGTTGAGGGAAGTAGTATTCTGAAGGAACAGGCAACTGTTAATCCTACTTCACAACCAACCATTGATGATGTTTCTCAATCATTCAATCAGTCCTCATTGAATGACTTTGAAACAGCAGTTGGACAGAGTGATCCAACTCCTGATTAGAATATGTCTAACCTAGACTTATCTCTGCAACTGGAAGTGATTCCTCGTCTTAGGATTCACAACACTCATCCAACTGAGAACATCATAGGGAATGTCTCTGAGGGTGTGAGAACAAGAGGACAAACTCATCATGGGAATGTCTGCTTGTACTCATGCTTCTTGTCTCAGATGGAACCAAAGAAGGTAGAAGATGCCTTAAAGGATAGTAGTTGGGTTGAATCGATGCAGGAGGAGCTGCTTCAATTCAGAAGACAAAAGGTCTGGAATCTATGCCCACTACCATCTGGTCAAGTACCCATAGGCACTAAATGGGTGTTCAGGAACAAAAAGATGATAGAGGCTTGATTATCAAGAACAAGGCAAGGCTAGTAGTTCAAGGATACACCCAGGAGGAAGGAATCGATTATACTGATGTCTTTGCACCTGTTGCAAGACTTGAGACAGTTAGGATCTTCATTGCTTATGCTGCATCCAAGAACTTCACAGTCTACCAACTTGATGTCAAGTGTGCTTTTCTATATGGGGATATAGATAGGGAAATCTATGTATGTCAACCTCCAGGATTTGAAGACCCACAGCACCCCAACTACGTGTGCAAACTGGATAAAGCTCTATATGGGCTGCACCAAGCACCTAGGCTGTGGTATGAGACCTTGTCTCAGTTTCTCCTGAAAAATGGATACACTAGAGGTACCATTGACAAGACTCTTTTCATCAGAAAGAGTGGAGAAGACATTTTACTTGTATAAGTCTACGTTGATGACATCATATTTGGTTCTTCAAACGACCAAATGTGCAAGGACTTTGAAAGCATAATGAAGCAGAAGTTTGAGATGAGCTCCATGGGAAAAATGGACTTTTTCCTTGGAATTCAGGTGAAACAGATGAAGGAAGGGTTCTTCATCAGTCAATCTAAGTATGTCTCAGACATCTTAGATAGATTTGAAATGAAGGATTGTAAACCAGCCAAGACACCCATACCCAGAAACCATAATCTTTGCCCTGACCTTGAGGGGGAGGATACTGATCAACATCAGTATAGAGCAATTATTGGTTCTCTGATGTATCTCACTGCAAGTAGACCAGATATCATGTTTGCCACATGCATTTGTGCAAGATATCAGGCTGCTCCAAAGGTGTCTCACCTAGCTGCTGCAAAGAGAATCCTCAGATACCTCAAAGGAGCACCTAAACTAGGTCTCTGGTATCCAAGAAATAGTGATTTCAATCTCTATGGATACTCTGACAGTGACTATGGTGGCTGCAACATTGACAAGAAATCAACATCAGGAGGATGTCAATTTCTTGGTGGAAGGATTATCTCATGGCAATGCAAGAAACAATCCTGTGTCTCTACATCAACTGCTGAAGCTGAATACATTGCTGCTGCTAGCTGCTGTGCTCAACTGCTATGGATTCAAAATCAGATGTTAGACTATGGATTCAACTTCATGACTACTCCTATCCATATTGACAACAACAGTGCTATCTCCATTACTGAGAATCCGGTGAAGCACTCCAAGACAAAGCATATTGATATCAGGTATCATTTCATTAGAGACATTCATGAGAAACAGCTGATAAAGTTAATCAAAGTTGACTCAAATGAACAATATGCTGATTTGTTCACAAAGGCATTTGATGAACAAAGATTTAAGTATCTCATATCAGCAATTAGGATGATAAACATTGAATAACCCCTTTTGAAAACCTTTTTAATATGTAAAGTCTTGTGTCAATACAATTTAAGCCCAGTTACAAAAGATCTTTAATTATTCCAAGTGTAAATTCCTTCCGAAGAGGAATTAACTCTCGGAAGATATTCTTGAATATCTTCCGAAGTCCAAATTCCTCAATGGAAATTTTCTTCTCGGAAGAGTTTTTGGTGTCGGAAGAAGCGATTGATCTTACATCAGATCTACTTCCGAAACTTATACAACTCTCCATTCGGAAAGACAACTTTACCTTCGGAAGCAATGCCTTGCTTCGGAAGATAAAGTGCCTTCAAAGGACAATTTTACCTTCGGAAGCAATATCATGCTTCGGAAGAGAAATTGCCTTCGGAAGAAAATTACCTTCGGAAATGTTTTACCCTCGGAAGTAAAGGTTTTTATACGTAACGGATATCTTTTGGGCCCCACTCTGTAAAAAGTAAAGATTTTGTACATGATGGTCAGATTATTTAAAATTATCCTTACCGCCAACATCATTTCTACGCCGTAAACTACCATACCACCCACAGTAACCCCAAAACAGTTACCCTATTACCGCCTCTACCACAATTCATCCCCTTTTAAATAATCTTGACTGATCAATTTCATCTTCTTTTACCACTTTACAGCCCTAACTGTTCCCTTCACTGTCAAACCCTCAAATTCACCCAAATTTCAAGCTTAACTTTTCTTCAATGGCGCTAAACCCTCAGCACAACCAAGTCGCATTACTTGACTCGTCAAGGGATGCCGACTTCACCCAAATCATCACCTTTCTCACCGAATCCACATATCTCACTGCACTTACAGTTAACCCCACCGTATACTCCAATCACATGTCCGAATTCTGGAACAACGGTGAAACTGCAGTTCTGAATGGGGTTCGAGTCCTGAGAACCCGAGTTTGTGGCCAAGAGTTGGTCATCACTGAACAGCTCATCAGGGAGCATCTCGAGCTTCACGATGATGGGGCTCCTACTGAGTTCCCCAAAGAAGACGTGGAAGGCACCTATATCCTCATGGGATATGGAGGCGATGTCAGCAGGTCAACCGTATACAAGTTCAACTTCTCTTACCATTGGAAGTTCCTGCTACACATTGTCCTGGACTGCCTTCCAACAAATCAGGGGGTTGGGATCAAATCCCATATGAACTAGGATGCCTAGTTCATGGGTTGGTGAGAGGCCTCAGATTCAACTACTCACGATTTGTGTTGACCAACCTAATCGCCAATCTGAGCAGGGATACATCTTCATGTATCCCCGATTTCTTCAACACATAATCAATTGTGAGATGGAACCAAGCAAGCTTGTCTGCGCAGCTGCTCTTCCTGTTCCACACATGAGGCCTACCATCTTCAAAATTCTGAAGAAATGTCCACCAACTTCACTGGAAGGTACACTCCACTACCTCCAGAGATGACTGAGCGCATAGCTCCTGGTGACATCCCTGTTATCCCCACAGGTGATGAACCCACACCAGCAACATCCACCACAATGCCAAAATCTTCTTTACCCATCAAAGCTACATACCAGAGACGTCCAAAACGAACCCTTGTTCAATCTACTCTGATTGAACAAGCTCCTCCTGTTCACACCCAAAGGGCTAGAGTGGAATCATGGGCTCCCACTCAGTCCGAGGTCACACCATCCTTCACAATTGACCTCAATGTGGGTTTTGAGCCTCCTCAGTCTCAAACCCTGAGCCCGAACCCCAAGCCTTAAGCCCACAGGGTGAGTCTCTACACTCCCCTGTGCAGCCTTCTAGGGACAGCCCCACCATAGGCTCAATGCCTGTAGACATTGATCTAAGTCCCGGGTCAGTAGGACTAACCACCCTCTCTTTCACTGACCTTTTGCTCCGTACTGATGAAGAGATTACATCTCTCCATGGCCATGAAGTTGATCTACAACACCCTCTGAAAGATCAACAGAGCCAAGAGGGATCCCTTGTCTCTAGCCCCCATCAGAAGCCAGTTACTGAGGTGAGTCCCACTGATGTGGAGGGGACTCATGTAGACTCAGCTGCCACTACTCAGGGTCTCTCATTGAGCTCTCAGGACAGTGGTAACATATTTAGGACTGAGTCTACGACAACTTTGCCCATTGACATCTCTGAAAGAGATGACTCTGAGCAAAGGAAACCAGGGTGCCAAGAAACCATATCTGGTGGTGAGAGTGAGCATACTAGGTATGTTATCTCATCTCCCCGTGATTCTTCTCATGAAGATGAGGGAAGTATGCAACTAACACTTCAGTACTTGCTTTCTAAGGTCTCCAACCTGGAATCACAGGTGAGGATCTTAGAATCAAGGACTGCCACTCAGCAACTTGAGATTAACTCTCTCAAGGCTAAACTAGCTGAGAAACAGACGGAGAGGTCTGTTAGGCATGTACCAATTCAGGTCTCAATGACTTCTTCCTCTAGCTCATCTAGCTCTCAAGATGATGCTACCAAAAAGGGGGAGAAAGTTCAGAGACAAACATCTGAGGAACCACAGACCCAATTCATTTCTTCCCAAATCATTACACTACCTGAGTCATCTCAATCCTTTCTGGAGATTGACTCAAGGATGCTTCAAGATCTCTACAGACTTTTCACAAAGTTTGTATTGAGATCATCCCTAGAACAGCCTAGCCCCGACACCACACTTGCATACTTTGGGGCTGAGGAGCTTCAAAGACTGACTGCACCTTCTACCACTATGGAAGAAGTTGGTCAACCTAAGGTCTTCATGGAACCTAAGATTAGTTTCGAAGGGGAAATGGGGACTGATGGCCCAGCAACTGAAACAGATGGGACAGAACTTGTAGCAGTCTCATATTCCGAAGCTCAAGCTGAAGCTTTCGAAGCTTATATGGAAGCCTCGGAAGAACAAGAAAATTCTTCCGAAGCCGAAATAGAAGCTGTGGAAGGCTTATTTCAGATGTCCGAGGAACTGACCATCACAGATGTCATTGCTGAAATAGCATCTGAGGTGAGCAGGGAGGACACTTCTGAAATTCCTCCAACCCAAGCACCAGCTGAACTTCTCTCTCAATCACAACCCTCCATCCAAGAACCACCACAGTCAAGCACCATCAAAGACAAAGGCAAAAGAAAATTGACTGCGGAAGAGCTTCAGGAGGAGGAGAGGATTGAGAAGGCCAAAAAGAAAGGTAGGTTTCTTACTGAAAAGCTGCAGCCAATCAGGAAGAAATCAATCAGAAGAGAAGAACAGCACTCATTGACCAGCTCATCAGTCTAGGAGCTGCCAATGAGGAGATACTCCTGCTACCACTAGAGGAGTTGGTCACTTTAGAGAGGTCAACCAGGCTACAACAAGAAAGGGAAGCCAGGTTGGCCTTGGAGAAGGAAGAAGAAGAGCAGAGGGAGGCAGCCCTGAAGCTGAGAGAGAATAGGATCAAATTCCTACTCTCAAGAGGCTTCAGTCTTCCTGAACTGTCTCCACATGACAATGACATGATCCTGCTGCTCCATAATAAAGAGCAGGATCAAATGGAGAAGGAAAGGAAGAAGGCTGCTAGGGAGAAGTTGAAGGAGAAGAGGAAGAGGGAAGAAGAGAAGAAGGTCACTGCCACCAAGAAGTCAACT
This sequence comes from Flaveria linearis, assembly GCA_024085815.1. Classification (NCBI taxonomy): domain Eukaryota; kingdom Viridiplantae; phylum Streptophyta; class Magnoliopsida; order Asterales; family Asteraceae; genus Flaveria; species Flaveria linearis. Next base: position 73,653,142 of record CM044006.1, on the reverse strand, counting down.
GACAAAGCCTGGATGAAGGACTATCTCCGGGCTCATGGCTTCTCTGGTAGGCAGGTGGGACCTATGTCCGAAAGGACACTCCAGCGGATAGTCAGTGAAATCAAAGCTGACATCCGTTTGGGGAAGAGAAGGGAGATGTACAGGAGGGTACAGGGAACGGCCTCAATCCCAGCCACTCAACCATAGCCACAATCCACACCAGAACCAACCCCTTTTCCCATTAAAACAGAACCCACTGATGAAACCTTCACCCCTCAACCCACAACTCTACCCAAACCTACCACATCACCTCAACCACCCAAACTACCCATCCTAAAACCCAAGACACAACCTAAAACCACTAAACCTAAGCCTACCCAACAAACACCAAGACCATCCCCTCAGCCTCCTCAACATCTCTCCTTTGAGGAAATAAAGGAGTTCAAGACGAGGCTCATCAACTGCACTACTTTGAGCAGCATCTCCTGTGAGGGAGAGCTTATCAACATCACCTATGTTGATAACTCTTCAAGCTTCCTCACCCTAGGCCAATTTCTTGAGTTGCCTAGAGACACCTTGGGCCAGGCTGCAAGACTTCTTGGTCTCAACTCCGATATCCTCAATGCTGAGGAGAAGAGACTAAGAAGGAGACTGGTGACTCTGCTGGATACCAGGAAAGAGGACAGGATTTCTGGTCAATCTCCTGGACCTAGAAATGCTATAATCCAGTGGAGGTTTGATGAACCTTCTCACAACTTTGTTGTGGAAAGGGAGAATGGTGAAACCAACAGGCTCAATGCCACTTCTCTACTGCACCTCAGCAGATTTGATCTTGCTCAGCTTGCAGAGAGGCCATTCTCCAATCCCTCCAACTCTGAGACTGCTGCACACATCAGAAACCATATCAGCGGTCTCCACTTGGCTGAACGAAGTAGAAGAGCCAAGATTGAAGAAGAGTTGAAGTTGAAAGGAGTGGAAGACAAGGAAAGACCAACCACCAAAGGCACAGCCTTTCTACAGATGGTGGAAGGTCCTGAATTGGAACCAATAGTTTGATGGGAATATGACTATACTTCCCATCAACTAACTCTTTTCAGAGGGCCACAACAGAGGGTACACATAATCCAAGGTGACAGAGTAGAGGTTCTGTCCACCAAGGATCTGTACAAGATTCTCAGCACCACAACAGGAAAGAATGAAGACACTGATAAACACTTACTTTCCTTGGTGCTGAGAGCTTTGAGAAGAAGAGAGAAATGAAGTTTTGGTAGCATCAGCCTAGGGGGAGTTTGTTGGATCATGATAAGGCTGGTGCAACCAAAACTGCTTCACATAGTCAATTTTTGGTACTACATTCAAAGGCTTCCGAAGCTGAGAAGAGATCTTCCGAGAGTCTGAAGGACAGCTTCCGAAGACAAGTCTGAAAGAGCTTCCGATGACAAAGTCTGAAAGAGCTTCCGAAGACAAAGTCTGAAAGAGCTTCCGAAGACAAAGTCTGAAAGCTTCCGAAGATAAAGTATGATGAAAGAGCTGAAGACAAAGTCTGAGCTTCCGAAGACAAAGTCTGCTTCCGAAGACAAAGAAGACTCCAAGCCTCGGAAGAAGCAGTCTTCCGAAGCATAAGTGCCTTCGGAAGAAGTTATTCTTCCGAAGTACTTTATCCTTCGGAAGACATTGCTATGACCAGCAGATAAAGGTATGGTCCCTAACAGTCCGCTGCAGACCTCTGATACAGCATGTCATCTTCCTAAAGAGCCATGTTGTTGACCATACTTTATTCTACTGTTCACCTTTTTATGATAGTACATGTTACCAACTTTAGTTGGTGACAAAAGGTAAGTCAGGGACATGTCCTGACTACCAACTCTCAGGCAAAATGTCTAAAAGACCTTACCTAGAGTCTTGTAGTATAGATGTAAGGTTAGAGGCGTCCAGCTGGAATCAAAGTATACCCGGCTGTAGGTAGTATTATATATATCTTCTCCCTGTAACTCTTCATAAAAGCGATTTGAGTCCAAGTGTCTTGTAATCCTTTGAGTTGAGAAGCAATATATAAAAGTACCTTGAAAATTTACCCGCTGTGTTAATTTCTTACTGCTTGTTACTTGTTATATTGTGATCAACTCTTCATAGACTGCTTGCCGAGTGTTGTTCACAGTGAGTTGAGAGAAAACCCACTCACATATTCGATCCTGCAGGACCTGTCAGTGACAGTTGTCACAGTATCCCCCAGTTGAGAGAATTTCGTCCCGAAATTCAGCTGGAGTTAGGTCTTGAAGTTGTATCCACAAATAAGTGCGGATACTTGGATTTCATCTGGTCCTCCCGTTCCCACGTAATCTCTGGTCCCTGTTTGGAGTTCCATCTCACGCGGACGATCGGTATCTTGCTGCGCCTTAAGCGTTTGACCTTTCGGTCCATGATCTCAATAGATTCCTCGACAAAATGAAGCTTTTCGTCAATCTTGATTTCCTCAATTGGCACATGCAGAGTTTCATCTACCAGGCACTTTTGAGGTTTGATACGTGAAATGGTCGTGTACACCGCTGAGTTCTTGTGGCAACCTTAACCGGTAAGCCACCGGACCGATTCTTTCTGTAATCTCGAATGGTCCTACGTATCGAGGGGCTAACTTCCCCTTCTTTCCAAACCGAACGATCCCTTTCCAAGGAGAGACCTTAAGTAACACTCGATCCCCAACGTTAAACTCTAGCGGCTTCCGACGGTTGTCGGTATAGCTCTTTTGGCGATCTCTAGCAGCTTTAAGTCTGTATTTGATTAGGAAGATCTTATCGGTTGTTTCTTGAATAATTTCGGGTCCTGTTAGCTGACTCTCGCCAATCTCGGCCCAACATACAGGTGACCTACATTTCCGACCATACAGCGCTTCGAACGGTGCACACCCAATACTAGTATGGTAACTGTTATTGTAGGAAAACTCGATCAATGGTAGATGAGTATCCCAACTGCCACCAAAATCAATGACATATGCCCTTAGCATGTCCTCAAGCGTCTGTATTGTTCGTTCACTTTGACCGTCTGTCTGGGGGTGATAGGCTGTACTCATGTCTAATCGAGTGCCCATCGCTTTCTGTAACGTCTGCCAAAAGCGTGAAGTAAATAGACTGTCTCGGTCGGATATGATTGACACCGGCACCCCATGCCGTGTCACGACCTCTTTGATGTACAACCTTGCCAGCTTATCCATTTTATAGTCTTCTCGGATAGGCAAGAAGTGAGCGGATTTTGTCAGTCGATCCACTACGACCCATATCGAGTCATGCCCGCTTAGCGTTCTCGGGAGTTTGGTAATAAAATCCATAGTGATGTTCTCCCATTTCCACTCGAGGATTTCAGGTTGTTGCAATAATCCTAATGGTTTCTGGTGTTCAGCCTTGACCTTTGAACATGTCAAGCATTTGCTCACATATATAGCAATATCTTTCTTCATACCCGGCCACCAGTACAGATCCTTCAGATCGTGGTACATCTTGTCTGCACCAGGATGAACAGAATATCGAGTCTTATGTGCTTCATCCAAGACTAGTGTACGTACACCTCCCCATTTGGGGACCCATATGCGATCAATGAAGTAATGTATGCCGTCATCCTTGCGATTCATTGTTTATCCAACCCTCGGAATTCTTCTCCCGCAAGGTTTTCTTCTTTCAAAGCCTCACTTTGCGCAATTTGAATCTGAGCTTTCAAGTTCGTTTGAATAGTCAATCCTAAAGCTCGAACACGTAGTGGTTTCACGCGTTCTTTACGACTTAGGGCATCAGCCACCACATTTGCTTTCCCCGGATGATACCAGATTTCGCAATCGTAGTCACTAAGTAGTTCTACCCAACGTCGTTGTTGCATGTTGAGTTCTATCTGATTCAGGATGTGTTGAAGGCTCTTATGATCTGTGTAGATGATACAATTGGTGCCATATAGATAATGCCTCCATATCTTAAGTGCAAATACTACAGCGCCCAACTCCAAATCATGAGTTGTGTAGCTCTTTTCGTGCACCTTAAGTTGTCGCGATGCATAGGAAATTGCCTTTTCTCTTTGCATTAGCACACATCCTAATCCTTGATGTGAAGCATCAGAATATACCACAAAATCATCAGTTTCGTCCGGAAGGGACAGTATTGGAGCATTGCACAGTTTTTCTTTCAACATCTGGAAAGCTCGTTCTTGTGCATGTCCCCAATCAAACTTCTTGTCCTTCTGGGTTAGCAGCATTAACGGTTGTGCGATCTTCGAAAAGTTCGCAATTGCCGTATTTCTGAAGGTGTTTGGGGTGTATCCCATTTCTTTACAGCTTTAATTTTACCGGGGTCCACATGAATTCCATCTTTGTTAACCACATGACCTAAAAACTTCACTTCTCGAAGCCAGAATTCACACTTCGAGAATTTGGCGAAAAGTTTCTCTTCCCGCAACAGTTCTAGAATTGCTCGAAGGTGTTTTTCGTGATCCTCTTTCGAACGAGAGTAGATGAGTATGTCGTCTATGAATACAATCACGAACTTATCTAAGTAAGGCTTGCACACCCGATTCATCAGGTCCATAAAGACAGCTGGTGCGTTGGTCAACCCAAACGGCATGACCAAGAACTCATAGTGTCCATAACGAGTCCGAAATGCCGTCTTTGGTATATCCGCTTCGTGAACCCTCAACTGATGATATCCGGACCGAAGATCAATCTTGGAGAAGTACGTTTCTCCTTGCAATTGATCGAAAAGATCATCGATCCTGGGAAGAGGGTATCGGTTCTTAACAGTCAATTTGTTCAATTCCCGATAATCAATACACATTCGGAATGATCCATCTTTCTTCTTGACAAACAGTATCGGTGCTCCCCAAGGCGAGTGACTTGGTCGGATGAAACCCTTATCCAATAACTCTTACAGTTGGCTCGACAACTCTTGCATTTCTGACGGTGCCAATCGATAGGGTGCTTTTGCTACGGGCGTAGCTCCAGGAACCAACTCGATACGAAATTCCACCGGTCGTAGAGGAGGCAAACCTGACAAATCATCAAGAAATACTTCCGGATAATCTCGCACTACAGGAATATCTGCCAACCTGTTGCTTTCTTCTTTCTTTTCCACTACATGGGCCAAAAGTGCGTAGCACTGCTTTCGTAGACATCGACGCGTCTTCATGCAAGAAATAAGCTTTAGAGTTCTTCCAGGTCGTTCTCCTTGAATCTTGAGTATCTCCCCATTTGGCATGGGGATTTTTCCCACTTTTTCCCGACAAACAATCTCGGCTCCGTGTTTCGACAACCAATCCATTCCTACTACTACATCGAAACTCCCCAACCCAAAGGGTATCAAATCTATAGAAAAAGTATGGCCTTCTAGCATTAATGTGCAGCCTCTAACGATCTTATTGGTTTCTACAAATTCACCATTAGCCATTTCTATGGAGTAGCTAGTTTCTAAACAACTAGGGTTCAAGGCAAGCATGTGTGCAAAATCAGAAGATATGAAGCTATTGTCTGCTCCCGTATCAAACAATATAGAGGCGAAGTGGTTGTTGAGAAGATACGTACCCGTGACAACATTCGGGTCTTGACGAGCATCATTAGCTCCAATGACGAAGGCACATCCTCTGGCAGCATCTCCTCGATTCCCCTGACCCAGATTACCAGCTATGGCCAGCAATTGCTGCTGGTTATTTCCTTATTGACCTGGTGCCCTATTTAGTCGGGGGCACGTGTTTCTGAAGTGATCGAGACCACCATATTCATAACAAGCCCTGGCATTCCCGGCGGGGTTAACCGCGTTGATGGGCGCTACCAGGTTCGGCGTAATTCTACAATCCTTCGCTAAGTGTCCCAAGTGCCTGTAGTTTGTACATATCCGACACGTCGTTGCTGGGGGATGGTGATAGTTACACTTGTTGCACTTGGGGTGCGGTCCAGTGTAATCCTTCCTTCCTTGTGTCACAGCCACAAAATTTCGGGCTGTCTTGGCCTTCTTATCGAATCTTCTAGCATTAGACCTGCTCGTTTCCCCAAACTCCTTTCTCTTCTCTGTTCCTTTCCCAGCAGCCCTGTTCTCACCATCTCGTCAGTTAGAGCGCCGGCCTTCAGAATTGCGCTCTGGATCGTAGGAGGAGCAGCTGCTGTTACCAACGCTCGGATTTGAGGCGCGAGTCCCCAAATGTACCTTTCGATCCTCTTTGATTCCGGTGTTACCAGATGAGGAACCAATCTTTCCAACTCATGGAAACGATCGGTGTATGCTGCGTGCCCAGCTCCTACCATCGCATGGTTCCAGAATTCTTGCTCAAGTTTCTGCATCTCATTGAGAGGACAGTATTCCTCAGAAATCAATGCTTTAAACTCATCCCAAGTCATCTGCATTGCTGACTCCCTTCCTCTAGCCTGAACCTGGGTGTTCCACCAGGTTAATGCCTTGCCCTGCAATGAACACGTGGCATACTTGATTCTTTGACTGTCGAGGCATTCACTGATATCAGTTACTGCCTCCATCTTTTCAAGCCACCTAGTCAGGGCTATCGCTCCACCTTTCCCATCGAATTCTAGGGGTTTGCAGGCCACAAATTCTTTATATGAACATCCCCGTCTAGTATGGTCGATTCCAGTTTCGTTCCCAGCTGCTCCACCAATGCCAGTATCTTCCCCTATTCCTTGGTTGTGTTGACCATTGGTATTATGATCCCCATGGAGAGGATGATTCAGAAGGGTGTCGCTCACTTGAGTCACAATGGTTGGAATTAGTGCAGCTAGCTGCTGAGCAATCAAAGCAGCTATGTCAGGGTTGTCAGTTCCCTGATTGTTGCCAGCTGGAGCACCACCTGTTCTTGGTGGTCTACCCCTACCCCTGTTTTACGGGGCCTCACCTTCTTGATTGGTTCTACGTGTGACTCTTCGAGGCGGCATCTTCTAATCACAGAAAGGTGTAAACTTTAGTCACCGTAAGATACACGCATGATTTCTCTTATCAAGTTTCAATAATCCATGCTTCAGTCCATTAACATCATTACATAGCCTAGTTTAAGCACATTCTTAGTATACCGGTGATGTTTATATATAGGGTTGCCCGCAGCGTTCCCACCACATCCACGATATACCTTGAATGATACCTAAACTGGTTACATAACATTCCAATTTTCCTTAGCACCATCTCAAAGGATAACGTAATGTATGTGTAGAGGGTATCATCACTCCTCTATGTTCATGTAATCCACTTTCATTCTAGGCATTCAATCAGTTCCTTAGTCACTAAAATGCTAAGTGGAGGAATGTCTCGTAAAGAATAAGGTCAATGTCATGATTGAAAATACCATGAAGGCTCTAAGTAGGACAGGACTTGAGTAATAGCATGTATTAGTTTAGTTACCCTTATCAAGGTCTTACTAGATTATGATCCTAACACCTTAAGGTATAGAATAGAAACTTGTAATACTCATGATCGCTACCTCATGGTAAGATTAGCAGACTTCTCATGCACGGCGAATTGCAATTACGTGTGCACCCGTAATGGTAATTAGCCTTGCATGATCACTCTTAGCTTCACCTACCCCAAGTTAACATCATAGTACTATCCAGATTATTAAGCACAAATCATGTAATGTCCTTATGTCCATGAGCCAATAGTATTCCAATAATAGTATGTAATAGCAAGTAAACTACAAGCACATAAGCACAATATGTCTGATGATAGCTGTCTATCCTTCATACTTTCAGGATTTCAGGCATAACCATGTTAGGGTCGGATTTAGTATCCGAGATCGACGCTACGCGTGATCACCGAAGTTCCCTTCTGTTTAGGTATCTCAACCTAATGATATGATGTTGTACGCATACAAGCGTCAAGTTCTAGTGTAAAGGTATCCTATGGAGAAAGAATAAGAGTAATAGTGTCTTCCTCAGGATGATCAGATAGCAAGCACATATGTATAGAATCAGGTATAGAGATAAGAAACAAGCATAGAGAAATATACATGTAATATTAAATCCATACACTTAATATTATTGACCCTTTTGCCTTCTAGACTTGTGTATTGATCATAGATTATCACTCATCCCAGAAATCCCCAGGTAAGCATAACTGGTCTCGCCATGAGATTTATACGATATGCTTGCCTTAGCCCGAAGGCCTTTTGCCAGGAAATCCAGAATACAGGTGTCTATGTGTCACACAAATCATGAAGAACATTTAGGTAATATCAAATGCACACAATCCCTATCATGCATTCTATATGAAGGTTCTTAGGTTATAGTCTTGGTCGAGTTCTCCACCTAATTCTCTATAACCAAGGCTCTGATACCAATCTGTCATACCCCCGCTTATAGCGGAAACACGAGGATGTAACGGACGGGATCGTCATAACACCTGGTTTGTTTATAGAGACATAATATATGCAAAAATCCACGTGTCATGACGTCACCCGACATAATGGTGACTTGTGTCGTGGTTAGTCAGTTCCACGACTGTCATAGTCTAGTAATTCAATAAAACCAAATCCAACATACAGATTATTCAACATAGTGTTCATAAGTGAAAACAATTGATAGACAAAATACTAATGCAAGTCTATTGAAATCCTGAGGGTCTCTGCTAAGACATCGGCTCTAGCTATCCCCTTTGATTATGATCACCTGAAAAGATATGCTAAAAAATGTCAACAATAATGTTGGTGAGCTTCGCAGGTTTGAATTATAAACATGTAATTGATGCTGTATAGAGTTTGTTATGGAATACCGTGCATACAGTTATAAGCAAGCAAGATCACATAACATGAGTTTCATACAACCACACCTAATGACGTACACAAAGAAACTTGTCGGAATATATTCACCCCAGGCCCGTTCCTGGCAGTAGGGATGGTACTCACAAGTAACCATCTCGTCAAGGGTGGGGGTGTCAACCCAGTAGTACTACCAATACCTATCCGTTGGTTCCAAACCCGGAATTAATGGTTGTAAGAGATCCACAAAGTAACTCCATTTATGTATCAGAGTATGAAAACAGTATCATGTTGATTCCAAGTATGAAAATTGTATGTATGATGTACAGCATTGAAAACGGGTGAGCATACTTTTCCCCCATGTTTGTAAAACATTGAAAACTTGTATAAACATAAAAAGGGCCATGAAACTCACCTTGAATTGAGTTGATAATGAAGTGCACAAAAGCTTCAAAGAATAAGGCAATGCACGATCAAACATGATCAATACCTATTATTAATTGTAATTAAGTATTTAGAATGTGTTCATTGCGAATAAATACATTCGGTCAGATTCGGGTCAGTTTGGTTTGACGCACACGATTAATATATATATTTAAGTTTGATTATAAACTTAGTGATACTAGGATTTAAATTGAATTGTGGGGTTTTGACAAGTAATTAAATTTATATAAGTGAAATTACTTGTATTTTGATTTATTCAAAAGAAATATACCTTTTAAGTGTTTTAATATAAAAACGAAATTAGGTTTAATATCTGATAATGTTTAAATATATTTTGTATATATTTTTTGTAATCTTTTGAAATAAATTTTATTACGATAACGTATTAACCGATAATAATTCATTAATCTAAAATATTCATTAAAGTATATTTTATAAGAAATAACGTATAATTACATTTGTAAATAATTTGTGAAATTATAAAATGTATAATTCCTATGATTTTTATGGTTATTTCATAATTACACACGATTTAGGGTCTATTTTTATAAAAATAATTACTTATAATATTTATAAATAATATTTTATAAAGATTATTAAGGTTTTTAAATAAAATAATTTTATAGAAAATAATTATGTAAGATTGAAAATAAGAAAAGTTTATAAAATTTATTTTTATAATTTTTAAGAATTTTTACATATTTTTTGAAGCTTGAAAAGGCTTAAAAAAATAATTTGTAGGTAACCGGGTTCGAACCCAGGACCTCCAACTCGCACACCCACACACATACCAGTGAACCAAAGGCCGTGGCCGTGACAGAACCCCGTTCCTTTTCTTTTTAACTAATTTTTCCAGTTTCCCCCAATTTTTCGAAGAACCCTAATTCGATGATTCAAAATCGAACCCCGATTTGATCCTGTTAATGAATAATTTCATGGGGCTTTTGTTCCCCATGATAAATCGAGTAGATAGGTGTGTCTAATTACCTGTTTGAATTGAATTGATGATAAGAACAATTAAGAACAAGCCGTGACCGAGGTCGAGTTCGAACTGTGAGAAATTGATGATGATAGTCAAATTAACTTTGTAGGATCATTCTAAAGTTGTTAACAAGCAAAAGCCCTCTGTTAATTTGGGTTTAGAACGTGTCTAAGTGGGAGTTCGAGTAGGTTGCAGATCGCGACAGAAGATGAAATCGAATTGGTTTATTTGCGTGTTTTCAGATGCATTTGAAAGTTGCACACGATTAGGATTAGTTATATAGTCGTTCATAGTCGATTAATTTGATTATATTAGTGTGTAGTGCGTGATAAAGGAGTGAAATCGGGCCGAAAGTGAGGTGGGTGGATTAGTGATAATCGCACTTCGAATATTCAATTTACAGTGGACTATGGTTCGAATCTTATCCACGAACGATTTGGTATGGTTTTTGGTGTTTAAAATAGTCGTTTTTGGTTGATTTGGCCTCGCCTTAGCCGCGGCCGGCGGCCATATTCTGGTGGCCGGAAAATCGGGTGGGCGGGGGGTTTGGGTTGTAAATTTAAAAATTTACGCTTTTGACCCTGTGGTTTCCAGCTTATTATTTTATGCTAAAATTTTTAAATTTTAAGTTTCATATATTACACAATTACCCCCTGCACTTTATTATTATTATTATTATTATTATTATTATTATTTTTAATATTATTATTATTATTATTATTATTATTATTATTATTATTATTATTATTTTTAGGGTTAACACAAAACGAGTATACGAAAAATTCGGTTAAAACAATAAATAGACTACGAAAATAATAAATGCGTGAGGAGAGTTAGCGGGTGTCACGTTAATTGACGGACCTGTCGGTGACAGTTGTCACAACTTCAAACAAAAGTAAACGTTTAAATCAATTTTATTTATTTTGTCTTATTTTGATTCAACTCATATGGTCTTTTAGATATAATGCCCAAAGTTTTCCTGGACAAATTTTGTTTTAAATGAGATCTAGGTGCAGTTTGTTTTTTAGAGGTAATATGTCTACCGTCTGCGAATCATATCTGCAGACATCTGCAAAATAATAGGTGGACCAAACCTTTACAGTTTGTAATAAAAAGACTGTTTGGTTTTTACCTTCTGCAGTGGATTCGTGATGACTAGGAGGGTGAATGGCGGCGAGATGGGGTGTGCGATGACTGTGGGTTCGTGAGGGTTAGGGTTCGTGACGGCTATGGGTTTGCGAGGGTTAGGGTTCCCGACAGCTGTGGGTTCGTGAGGGCAAGGTGCGCGACTGGACGGCCAACAGCGAAGGGACGAGGGTAGGGGTATATATAAGACGCACTGGAAGAAATGGTGGAAGGGTTTCACAAAAGGGTTGAGAAGATTATGGGTTGAAAAGAGATTTGAAGTAATATATTTATGTATGTATCAAGAAGGCCATGCAAATACGTTTTACAATAAAATCTCTTCAAAAACAGTCTGCAGACATTTATGTTTATGCGTGGCCTGCACGGTGTAGACATGTTTTTGTAGAAAACAAACACCACATTAAACTAATAACCTTTTGGTTGTGTAACTGTCATCTTATATCACTAGGCTCCAACCTCCCGTCCCATTTTACTCGTAAGTATATCGTGTAATTCATATATCGTGCGCATCAATTTTAGACCAGTAAGTTGATACAAGTTATTAATAAAAATTAATTTGACGCATTTAAGGTCTTGTCACCTAAATTTTAAATAGATCGGCCTGTATTTGGATCATCATGAAATAAATACAATGCATGTTACAGTAAATTGATAATGACAAATAATAAAAAGACAAAATTAACATGATCACTTTGGATTTCAAAGAATTTAAATCGATCGATCATTCCGTTTTCTCCACTCATATTATTTTCAAGTTTAATTAATTTATATAAAAAAAATCTACTGAAATGGTACCAATGTGTTATGACTTCTCTCTCGAGTGAAGGTGTTCAAGTTCTGTTATGAATAGATATATGAGTAGTTTTTTTAAAAGAAAATTTAAATGATGATATGGTGTATCGGTTTACTGTTTAGAAAAATAAAATAGATTGTAATATTATATATTAATATTTTGTGTTTAAGTTATTATTTATCTATTATATTACATTAACTCATATATGTCATGTTTGCTACCGTATTTTACTGAATTCACAATTTAGGCACTCTAACAAGGTATAAAACATATTAGCAATTGTCACAAATTCGAAAAATGGAAGCTGTTGCCCCAACCCAAGAGACACGTGACAGTGTTCCCGCAATACTCTACTAACCGAAGCTTGAACCCTAGTAATAGTAAGGGGGGAGGGGGCTTTCTCGGGTATTGGATCGGGTAGGGAGGTACCCTAGCGGGTACACCGCCACCACCCTCTTAGGGTACCTCCAGGGTAGTTGATTTTGGGTTATAGTTGCCGAGTGAGATTAGCTAAATTAAAAAAAAGAAATTGTTTTTCTACTATACACACACACGTACATACACACACCCGCGCATACACAAACACATATACACTCAAACATACACAATATTAACACATTGTTATGGTTTCTCAAAAATCAAGGGTTGGTGGTAGTGAAAAATCACGAGGTAGAATATAAAACGTTTATTATTTGAATTAGTGTAATCTTTAATTGTTAGTTTTTTAGGATTTTATTATTGTTATTTGTTTGTTTGTTTTTATTATTTGAATTAGTGTAAATTTTTAATTGTTATGAAAATTAATTTTCTTTTGAATTATTTAATATGAAAATAAAAGTTCTAGGGTTGCATTTTCAGTTTTTTAGATGTTTAAGGGTAGTTTAAAGTATTTGTGATATGATAGTATGTGATTGGTGCATTGCAGGATAGTGCATGATACTTCATAGGAGTGTCCCCTCCTCCCTGAGAGGTAAAAGATTCTTTAAAACGACACAAATTCAAATGTAGTTGCTAATAGTCTTGGAACGAGGTATTATTCGTTATAAAAAAATAATAAAAAAGTAAGGTTTATACTTTAGAGTAAGCTGATGTACGTCAAATCAATAAGGCATTTAAGTACGGGACCGTAAAGAAGAAAACTCCAGCACGGAACAACCTTATTGTCAAGTAGCGGTGTTTCGTTTCGCCTGAGAAAAATGCCATCCTGGCGACAGATAAATTTCCGAAAACGATGTCGTACTCAACTCCGTCGGTTGATGCATTTTCCGGTGGTCCCGACCACCTCCGTCATTACATCCGGCACCAATTCCTCCACCTCGATCTAACTCTCTCTCTCTCTATATAAATCTCTTCATCCGGAATCATATATATCAAATCAACGTTACGTACAATCGCATACATATATCTCCATCATCATGTCCGAAATCCTGCACATCTTTCACCAGCCTCCACCATCTCACCACCAAATGCATTCTCACCTTCAACGAGATTTAATTAACGCCGTTGAATCCCAGCTGGTTAACTGCTCATTCGAATCTGATTTCGGAAGATTTGAGGAAACTGATCTAATTTTCCAGTGCTCTGACCAGTTCGACGGAACTGGTGTTTTCAACTGCTTATCAGGTTCGTCCGTTGATGAATTGTCCAAGGTGACTGCAGTCACTGAGAAGAATCACACCACCAGGAAGAGAAAACCTGAGGTTTGTTATCGATCCTAACGGAAAAATCGGATGTTCAAATTAAACTCACATTTACCACTACACTCAACACGAGTACTATAACATACTCCTAATTCCACACTAAAACTGATTTACATCAGCTCCTTATAAACGACGCTTGAATCCTTACTGCAAAGAGAGTTTGACAGTTTTATATTAAATTAACTTTGTCATTGCATGTAATTAACCCTACACTCAAAACTCACATTTACATGATATTTATGTTTTATATTTGGATCATTGCTATATAATTTCTTTTATAAATTTATATTTTCCAGATTCATTTCTAAAGTGAATTAATCAGGTGACAAAATTTCTTTTATGTAATAAAATATAAGTTTGGACCACTTTGCTGCAAAAAATTGGTGTAACTTATGCTATTATAATATTTTGTAGTTGTTGTTTATGACGCTTATTATAATCTATAATATCTAATAAAAGAAGATTATTTTGTCATTTGTTCTTCTATTAATCCATCTTTTTGTCACATGTCTTTCTTATAGACATCCTCACATAATTTCCATTCAAAAGAATATTATAGTAATTTAAACACTCAAATTAATTTCTCTCTCTTATTAAAAATTAATTTTATTAATTCTTGCATTTATCTCTTTTATCTAAATTTTTTAAAATCAAGCTATCTTTTTAAAAATAGATTTTATTAAGAAAATTAAAAATAAAACTTTTTATTAAAATAGAAATAATATAAATTAAAACTTTTATGTAATATGAAATTTTCTAAAACACTAAACCTTTTCAAACAAAATATTTTAGACGGTCCTTTTAAAAAAATTATAAAAAGTTGAATTTTCTAAAAACAGACTTATTAAAACAATCATAATGATTATAAACTGAAGTTTTTAATAACACAAGAAATTTATACATAAGTGTCTAAAATAATTTCATAATGTATCATACTAACCTTTTCATTTCTCACTATTATTAATAATAATATTAAATACTAATAATATTACTCATACCATTTTTAAATTAAAATATATATAAATTAAAAAATTAAAAAATTATTTTTTATTTAAAACACACTTTTTAAAAATTAAATTTTTATAAAAAAAGAATACAACAAATTTTTTTATAAAAAGATCATTTTTCTTACAACAAAATATTTTAAAACCATAATTTTTTATAAGACAAAAGATTAATAAAAATACATTATTGTTTATTTACTTAAAGTAGCTACTTATACGTAGTTATAATTATAATTTATCTTCAAGCATGATTTTATAATTAATAAATTTTTATTACTAATTATTTAATCTTTTATTTAATCAACCCCTTGTAATATACGGGGTACTAACCTAGTTATTAATATAAGATGTGACAAACATAAACTTATCAAGTTATCATTGGATCTTTACTTGGTCTATTTAGATAAAAGAATTATTAATCAGATAACATGAGCTCAAAAGAACATATTAGTCAAAGAATTATAAATGAACATTTATCAAACATTATTTTAATATATTATTCAATCAATCATCAAAAACAAAAACATATGATTAATTCAACAGAACAAGTAAACAAACTTAAACAGTCGAATACATCCATTGTAAATTATACGTAGGATATAAGAAAAATGAGATAAAACAAATATTTCTCTATCATAGGATGATAAAGAGACTGTTTAACAAATAATTATAAGAAACAATGCGATAGAAAATTAAGAGATTAGAAATGACTAATTATACTAAACATATGCTTAGTCCACTTGTATCTTTCTACAACCATTGTTTGTATTATCCACTTCATCCACATGGTTTTTAAAAAGAGTATATATATAATTAAGGTATTCCTGTGTTTAGTTCACACCTTGATATTTAGCCACATTCTTGGGTCCTTTTTGTTGTTTTCTTTTTTATTTGGTATATATCTAGTCTAATGTTGTAGAAATGGACTCCATAAGCAGATTGTTGATTGTGATTCGGGGTTAATTGGACCACCCAAAGCTAGGAAAACCGTTCTTAATGGAAATTCAAAGCCTAAGACGGAACAAAAGCCTGATTATGTTCATGTGAGGGCTCGTCGTGGGCAAGCAACTGATAGCCATAGTTTAGCTGAAAGAGTGAGTTACCAAACCTTTGTTTTTATTTAATTTACACTTTAATGATGTGAAATAGTTGTATCCTAATTAATCAACTATCAAGCATCCATGGGTAAAAGCACCCCTAGCTAAATGTATAAAAGTTTTTGATCATTTGATTTTGTGATATGATAGGCAAGAAGGGACAGAATTAAAAGGAAAATGCAAGTTTTGCAAGATTTGGTTCCAGGGTGTAATAAAACTACCAGCAAGGCTGCAATTCTTGATGAAATCATTACTTATGTTCAAAGCCTTCAAAGGGATGTTGAGGTAACGTTTTTATTTTTGTTTTTGTTTTATTATTTTTGGGTTATTTTTTATACAAAGCAAGCTGCAGCTGATTTACGTAACATTTTCAGTTTCTAACCATGAAACTTGCTGCTTCAGCTTCATGTGTAGACTTCAATGTGGACAACTTATTTCCTGCAGAGGTAAACATCTTCATCTTAAATCATCATAAAATAACAAACACATGTTTACACTATTAAAAACCATCTTATGTATCATGTTAAAGAAAAATATAAATGTCTATACAGTTCTCCTAGTTTGTATTGAGCATCCCTTTAATTATACATAAAATGGAAGTTTCTTGCTTATAATGTATGTTTTCAGCAGTAGCAGTTGCAGCAAAACTAGCAGCATATACAACTTTCCTAGTGGTTGCGAACCTAAATTACCAGCGTTATGGTTCAAACAGAATGATAGCTAGCAGTACGTACGGAGCATTCATCGTAGGTTGTTAAACGATCATTCTTGATAATCATAGGAATTATTGGTAAAAGGATCAGAGACCCTGTTGTTTTTGTCCAGGTTCCGACCTTAGGAGATTTGTTTAGTTGCAAAAGTCAGTGTTTATTTAGGTTTTTGATATATAATGTGTATTATTTAATATTTCTTATGGTGAATAAAAACATTGTTAAGTGTGTTGTTGCAATACTTTTTTTTGTCTATGTGGATGTTATTGGGTGTCAATTCCAAGATCACTTATTTGACCAAGGTAGAATCTAAATCTTTGTCTAAAGTTATAATCATGTTGATTTAAGGAATTGGTTTTACAAGATATAGATATTAATGCACATGTTCACCGATTTGCTCAAACTGTAAATTCGCTCTCTTTTGCTCAAATTATGTGAAGATTCAAGAGAAGCAATGACCGTTTAACGGGGCTCATGCGTAGCGGGGGCCGGCCCCGCGCGGCAACACCGCCGCCGGTCCCCCACGCCGTGAAAACCCGTGCCGTGCTACATGGTGTCGTCGTGCCACACCACCAAAATACCCCCACATTTGACCGTTTAACGGTTATTTTTTTGCAGTGACGGAGCTTGAGCATTTATTTAATAAGTGTTCAGTCTTAATTAAATTTAGATGACTTCAATAGAAAATATATGAAAGATTACTGTCACAAATCAAATAATCTCAACACAATGAACCAAGAACATCAACAGACTGAATATAAAGACAAGAACTACGAAATACAAACAGAGAATCTCTGAGAAACAATCTGTACGAACGAATACAAGAACACAATCAGATCACTAATGTAATGATCTGATCTTGCTAAGATCTGATGAAGAACAAACAGGGTTCACGATGTGAGAAACCCTAAACAATGAATCTGAGAGAATGTGAAGTGTTCGTATGAGATGTGTGTCAAGTGTGTCCAATATGGAGCACACGCTTGACAATATAATCAACAACCGGAGCCCAGCAACAAGAAGCCCATCAGCAACCCAGCAACACTAATGCGAAGCCCAGCAGCAGCCCAGCAACACTAAGCCTGCAAAGAAAATAGAATCTAATAAAACCCAGAAAATAAAAGAATAGAGAATAATAGAAAAAATAATATAATGGAGTTTGAGAAATAGAAATGAGAAGAGTATTAAGTATCAATATTCTCAACACTCCCCCTCAGTTCCATCACCAAACATATCAAACATATGCAACAAGCGACATATATCAGCATGCTGAGAGTAAGGCAAGCCCTTAGTGAAGATATCAGCCAACTGCGCAGAAGAACCAATCGAAACAGTTTTAAGCAGGCCTGCTGTGATTTTTCCCCGAAGAAAGAACAGATCAATCTCAAAATGTTTGGTCCGGTCATGAAAAACCGGGTTAGCACCAATGGACCTAGCTGCAGAATTGTCACAATATAAAGGAACTGGGAGAGACACATGTACCAGCAACTCCCTGAGAACATTCTGAATCCACAGAAGTTCACAGGTGGCGGCACACATGGCCCTGTATTCAGCTTCAGCTGAGGACCGTGAGACAGTCCCCTGCTTCTTGCTTTTCTAGGACACAAGAGAATCACCCAACATAATGCAATAACCAGTAACCGAACGCCTTGATTGAAGGCACTTGCCCCAATCGGAATCAGCATAAGCTTGTAAAGCAAGAGACGAGCCTTTCTTGAAGGACAGTCCTTTACCAGGGGCACTTTTAAGGTACCGAAGCACTCGAAATGCCAATTGTAAATGAGCCTTAGTTGGTTTGTGCATAAATTGACTAAGGAATTAAACAGAATAAGATATGTCAGGTCGTGTGTGGGACAAATAAATCAATTTCCCTATAAATTTTGATAACCCGACACATTTTCCAAAAAAGTAGTATCTTTGTTACAAAAAGTTGTTACAACAAAGTTTTGATCTATAGGGGTTTGAGCAGGTTTACACCCACTCAAACCAAACTCTTGTAAAAGTTCTAAGCAATATTTCCTTTGAGACAAACAAATTCCAGAGTTATACCTAAGCACTTCAAGACCAAGAAAGTATTTTAGCAGCCCGAGGTCTTTTATAAGGAACTTAGACTGTAGAAGAAGTTTTATGTTCTTTATTTCATCCACATAACTACCAGTAATGATTATGTCATCAACATACACAAGAAGAACAGTTAAATGAGAGCCAGATGACTTAACAAACAAGGAGTGATCACATTTACTCTGAACAAAACCAAGATCACATAAGACACCTACAAGTTTTTCATTCCACATTCTAGGGGCTTGTTTCAGCCATAGAGGGACCTTTTTAGATGACACACCTTATTATCATTTTTTGAAAAATATCCCTCAGGTAGAGTCATGTAAACTTCTTTATTTAGGTCACCATACAAAAATGCATTATTTATATCAAGTTGATAGAGAGGCCATGCATGTTCGACCGCGAGACAAAGAACTATACGAACAGTGACCATTTTTACAACAGGAGAGAATGTCTCCTCAAAATCAATACCCTCCTTCTGACTATACCCCTTTGCAACTAACCTTGCCTTATATCTATCTATCTATCTTACCATTTGCCTTATACTTAATCTTGTAGACCCATTTACAGCCAATGGGTTTTCTGCCCTTAGGTAAATCAACAATGTCCCATGTATGATTTCGATTTAGGGCTTCCATTTCATTATTCATGGCAGTGACCCAATTCGGATCAGTTACTGCTTCACGAAAGTGTTTTGGTTCAACAGATTTATTTAGGCAGCTGTGACGCACATATTTTCAAAGGATAATTTGAGTAGTTCAAAACTTTTTCAAGCCCGTACTTTACTTTCCCTTCAATAATGAAATCATTAAGTTTTTTTAGAAAAGAAGTGAATCTAGTGGATCGTCTTACAGAAACAGTTGGGCCATCATTACCCTCAGGAGGGATAGTTGAGTCATTGAATATACCCGAACCATCTGCTACACTAGAATCCGACTCTGTCCGATGTGGCTGCTGAAAACTAGAGCCAGCCTCGTCATCATTTGAGGAATGAGACTGCCGGGGAACAGCCTCGCCTACATCGGTATCAGAGGAAGGATTAGGCATTGATTGGTATGGGTTGTCCTCTTATTCCTCTCCTCATCATCGGGCTTTTCACCACTAGAATCACACGACTGACTGAGATCAATACTATCAAAAAAGTTAATTAAGTTTGGTGATGAGATGTCAGAGCATTCAGTTTGAAGATCAGTAGTATTACGTTTAAAAGGAAAAACAGATTCATAAAACTTGACATCTCTCGAGAAAAAAATTTCTTTAGTGTCCAGATTTAACAATTTATATCCTTTTTTCTCATTTGAATATCCTATGAAAACACATTTTTCAGCACGACTACTAAACTTATTTGTATTATTTAAGATAGTACTAAAACACAGACAGCCAAAGATCCTAAGGTGAGACAGAGAGGGTTTAAAGCCAAATAAGATTTCATATGGGGTCTTTCCACCAAGCACAGAAGAGGGGGTCCTGTTGATAAAATAAGTGGCAGTTAATACACAATCGGTCCAATAACAGAGAGGGAGACAACTTTGAAATAGAAGGGCACAAGCAACATTTAACAGATGTCTATGTTTTCTCTCGGTAATGCCATTTTGTTGAGGTGTATGAGGGCAAGAGGTCTGATGAAAGATGCCATTTTTAGTACAAAAGTTCTTCATTCGATTGTTTACAAACTCAGTGCCATTATCACTTCTAAAGGTTTTAACAGTCTTATTAAATTGAGTTTTGATCATGTTAACAAAACCTTCAATATTTTGGAAAACCTCATCTTTATATTTTAAGAGATATACCCAAACAGATCGAGAGAAATCATCCATAACAGTTAAAAAGTATTTGTACCCCTCTCTACTTTGGACTTTGTAAGGACCCCAAACATCTAGGTGAACTAAGTCTCCGATGGAGGAGGACTTGTGTTCACTTAAAGGAAATGGAGATCGATGTTGTTTAGCCCTGTGACACACATCACAGGGGTTGGGATCAGGTTTCAAATTTAGATGGAAATCATTTTTTAATATCTCAAGAACTTTATATGATGGATGACCGAATCTTAAGTGCCACAGGTTTGTCATATTATGAGAACTAAAGCACACCTTATCACATGTAGAAGACACACCAAACAAATACAATCCATCAAATTGATTACCAGTCACCAGGGTCTTCTTTGTGTATAAATCCTGAATATAGCATTTATTTTCATCAAACACAACTTGTAATTTGTTTTCCGAGGCTAACTTAAAGACAGACATAAGGTTAACATAGTAGTTAGGAACAACAAAGACATCAGTAAGAATGACCTGATCAGTCAGTTTAAGGCTGCCAATTTTGGTTACTTTGGCATTAGTTCCATTTGGATGTTTAACAAATATGTGTAAATCAGACACGTCTATCAAGTCAAACAAATTATGTTCGTTCCTGACCATATGTTGGTTAGCCCCAGAGTCCACAATCCACCCAGATTGTAAATTACTAAAATAGGAATATGTGTTTGAGCCAAAACAAGCAGAGAGCACAACTGGAGGGTTACCTCCGGAGTTGTTGCTAGAGCTTGGATCGGAGGTTTTTTCATTCAGGAGGCTAAGCAGTCTTGAGACCTGATCAGGGGTAAGAGAGGCAGCAGTAGTGTTTGCAAGAGGGGGTTGACCAGTTTTATTTGAGTTTGTGTTATTATAGCCAGTTTTATTCCCAGATCCACTACCTTGCCCAGACTTAGACTTATTTCCTTGTGGATATCCAACTATTTCAAAACACCTATCAATAGTGTGTCCTAATTTGTTGCAATGCATGCACTTCAAGTTAGGGTTTGGACCTTTATATTGCTTCCTTTTATTTTCAGAAAAATTTACAGTTTTAGAAACAAAACCCATGTTTTGTTCTTTTAAGGAACTATTTGCTCCTCTGTGAGACTCCTCCCTCGAAATAATAGAGAAAGCAGTTTTTATAGTGGGAAGGGATCTCGGGTTAACAAGTTTGTCCTTACTGGTTGATATACATCATCCAGACCCATCAAGAATTACATCAATTTTATTAGTTGATTAAAATCATTAAATTCCTTTGAAGCATTACATGAACAAGATGGTAATTGCACCATTGCATCAAATTGTTTCCACATGGTATTTAACTTGTGATAGTATTCTGCAACAGTGGACCCACTCTGAGAGACAGAGTTAATTTTTTGATATAAACCAAATACAACAGACCCATCGACCTTATCATAGGTTTCTTTTAAGTCAGCCCACACTTCAGAGGCTAACTTAGAATAAACCTGACCAACATACAATTCCTCGGCAACAAAGTTTAGAAGCCAAGTGAGAACAACAGAATTACACCTATCCCATTGACATGCAAGAACCTCATTACTAGTGGATTTTTTATATTTTCCATCAATAAAGCCTAGTTTATTTTTTGCTTGCAAAGCTAATTTCATTGAGTTTGCCCAAACGGTGTAATCCTCTGTTCCCTTCAATTTTATAGTTATTATAGTCAGATTACTTGAGTCACTAGCATGAAGATATAGGGGGTCACTAGCATCCAATTTACTAACTAGAGTCTCAGGGACAATCACAGTCCCTTCAGCCATCATAGATAAAGAATGAAACAGAGTCACATAAAACAGGAATGAAGGAACAAGCAAGCACACACACAGAGAATCAACCAAGCCAGCGCCAGGTTTTCACACCATTCAAGATGGCAGATCAAGGATTAGCAAGGTTAATTTATGCAGACATACACAAGAAACCACACAAGTGATGCACAAATATTGAGCAACAAACAAATATAAGATATACCAGATGCTGGTCCTCCTAACCCAGCCAAGATCAGAAACTACAAAAAACAAGAATAATACAGAACAAAAAAGAGAGGAACGATCTCACCAAATAAGAGCCCAAGTTAGGGTAATCCTTCCAGAGGATTCAGATTCATAACCTTCGCTTAGGGTTACGCAATCTGAATCAGAGAAAACAGCAGAGATTCCACACGATTTAGATCCGCAACCTTCACTTAGGGTTACGAAAGAGAACCGGGTAGAATGTAACAAAAACAGATCCAAGAATCAGAGCTCCGGGTATGAGAGTTCCAGAGAACGAAACCTCCTTGTCACACAGAGAACTTCAATGAACACCGAGAATGAACACCGAGATCTAGGGTTTTATTCTTGAAACCCTAAATCCTTGAAAAACCTTATGCGAGCGGAAGTCTTCAGAATCGAAGAGACAACACACATATAAGAGCCTCTCAGGCTCTGATACCATGTCACAAATCAAATAATCTCAACACAATGAACCAAGAACACCAACAGACTGAATATAAAGACAAGAACTACAAAATACAAACAGAGAATCTCTGAGAAACAATCTGTACGAACGAATACAAGAACACAATCAGATCACTAATGTAATGATCTGATCTTGCTAAGATCTGATGAAGAACAAACAGGGTTCACGATGTGAGAAACCCTAAACAATGAATCAGAGAGAATGTGAAGCGTTCGTATGAGATGTGTGTCAAGTGTGTCCAATATGGAGCACATGCTTGACAATATAATCAACAACGGAGCCCAGCAACAAGAAGCCCATCAGCAGCCCAGCAACACTAATGTGAAGCCCAGCAGCAACCCAGCAACACTAAGCCTGCAAAGAAAATAGAATCTAATAAAACCCAGAAAATAAAAGAATAGAGAATAATAGAAAAAATAATATAATGGAGTTTGAGAAATGGAAATGAGAAGAGTATTAAGTAACAATTACTATTTAGCGTTTATTTTTCAAGTTGATATAAATAAAAAAGAATTATGAAACTTGTTATCATCTACGAAAATTTCCTTTCATAGTTACTTTTCGTCCTCATAATAATTTAGTAAAGTGTTATGTAATTAACTTCATCGTAAATACCAAACTAATCAATATAACAGTTTGAAACCTCAAAATCTTGCCGACTTCGATGAGACGACGTCCAATGTTGACATCTAGATCTAGAATTTATGACTTCCGTATATCTGAACAACAAAACTTTTTACCAAACTTTAATTTGCAATCGTAAGAATTTAAATATCACATCGGGTTGCAGAGACTAACTTTAGTTACAAAAGTTGAAATTAAAATTTGAATTTGTTAAGTATTCATTTGAAAAAACTAGGCTGAGACAAACAGAACGGTAAAGACCCGAACAGACCATGAATGTTAACATTAATTAGGTCGGGTTTGGAACAACGAGTTATCTCATGGTGTGTTTACCCCTTTTTTATATGTAAGGTTATTCAAAAAAAAATGAATGACAATATATATATGCAAAAAGAAAGAAACAACATGACTACGCATATTACATATTACCAGTGATCGAGAAGATTTAAGGAAAACTAATGAATAGTTAAGATAAAATACTAAAGCCAGTATAATTTATACCAACAATATGCTGAACAACAATATGTATATTAAACCTAACCAAAAGATAATGATAAGCTATAATAAAAAATAAATTAAACAAAAGATAATTAAAGAAATAAATATTATTGAAACTCTAAACTATCTTCACTCTGGATTCCGTTCTGTTACGGGTTTATCTCATGGGTCATCATATCGCTGCATCACAAAGATGAATAAACAACTGAATCATGAAACGTATCTACTAGAAAACAATCAAAGAATAAATAAATAAGTTGTATCGTGTGCTGAACATAAAACACACACACATACAAACTGGCTACAAAATAGGCTATGTACCGCACCTGAAATGGGGTGTTGGCACACTTGATCATCCACCAAAAGAAAACACATTTCTAGCTGATCCATGTGTATATTCCAATATCATAAAGCCAAACAAATGATATCTAGAGATTATCCCATAGCAATTATACATTGATGACACACTGTTTGAGTTGTCATGGTTGGATAAAACACAAGTTAATTTGCATATAACGAGTATAGAAAAGTAAGAGTCGTCTTGTCACGCAAAACTAAAATACGAAAGAAAAAAACAATATTTTCGGACTTTTATTTAAAGTGTAAGTTAAATCAAATGAAAACAATTAAGAAAGAAATGATTTTAACCTAAATTTATGAGAAAAAGAAAAATACGTTCAAGATTCAAGTTCAAAGATCCACACTTTAGTTTCATAAGAATTGATTAGGAGTCACAAAGAAATGATTTGCGAAATCATTCTATTAAAGTGATAATTATGAAACAACCTTTTAAGACTCGCTCGTTCACATGATTACCAACTCATCTATGAAAATAATTCACACACAAAACAAAGTCACGATAATTTTTTGTGTCAAAATAACATAACCCAAAATATCAATTCAACGGAACCTTGATGCTTCACTTACAAGAACTCCTCTCCTGAAAGTGATTGCAAACGAGTTAACCATGCATCAACATGAATGGATCTTCAGCAATTGATTGAATGTTGTTAGAGCTTAAATCGGGTGAATTCATGGCGAAAAAACGCACTCGAAATTGCCTCAAAATCATAGGTGGGAAGTTAGGTTTGAATCCTAGAGTTATACTTCAATAATGCTCAAAATCCCAAAAATTCGACGTTGGCTAAAGACCAAGGCATAGTGCTCATGAGTAAGGGTGTTCAAATTCGAATATCCAAAAATTTTCAGATAGTGGATTTCACTATCCAAATCTGAAATTTTGGATTTAGATAAGGATATCTGTACGGATGTCCAAATTTCAAAAGAAATATATTATTTAATAAATTTTATAAAAATTAATAATTATTATTGAGAAGTTTTCGGGTATCTAAAGTATTTATAAAAAATATCTGAAAATATCCAAAATTTTAAGTAATATTTATTATTTTATAATTTTATAAAAATATTTCAGATAATTCGAATATCCGAAAATTCTCAAAATCACTCTCTGATATGAAATTCAGATATTTTTAAAAAACCCACTCACCCGGGGGGGGGGGGGGGGGGGGATAGTGCGCTGGGTATCTTCAGATTCATGATTTTCTTATGTAGTACGATGAGTGATACACTGGTATTAGAGCACAATGCGCTGGTAGTGGAATACAATGTGTCGGAACCTCGTTTTTTGTCTTTTTACTCCCAATTGCTTCATCTTTACTTGTACGAACTTCCATCCTTTTATTGATCTTCCAAGGACGCATTAAAACGCCTAGGTTAATTACGGTCTTTAAGCACTCAACACCTGCAACGCAAACACATCTCAAAGTAATCTTGTTTCACACTCATAAACATATAGAAACACACAACTAACTATGTTTAACACTAAACAAATAACACTTGATCTAAGTAATCACTCATAGGGTATTAGAGTTGAAATGACCTACCACTTGAAGACATAATAATACTACATATGTCATAATAAAATGTTAGGTACAATAATCTCATTAGTCATAATAAGGAGTTGCGATGATGAATACAGATAAAATTATCCTTATCTCGCGTGCATGGCAAATTCAACTATTCTAAAGTCAGTTTCAATGTTTGTTTTTCATTAATTATAACAAGCATAATAATTGGATTGTAAGTCAAGTACAGATTATGTATCAAATAAGATGTTAACATATAAAAGATAGAGTTCAATGAATAAGTAGGCAACGTGTTTCAAAAATGTCGAACTCAACTATAGTTCTACAGCAATTCATTAGTACCAACCAAATTAATGAAATCAAATAATGGTAAAAAATCTACACCACAACAACATGGTTAAGAAATCTACACCACAACAACAAATAGTATATAATAGAATTCGTTCCATGCTAATGGATAACAAAGTAGAGATCGAACTCTATACTTTGTCCAAATGCATACTAACGTCATAGTATACAGAGATAACTAGTAGGTGACCCGCACGTTGCAGCGGTGGTTAAAACAACTTTGGTGGATTGTACGTTATGTTTCTATTACTTATATATTATTACACGCAGTTATGTTATGAATAAAATTTATACGAAACGTAGATAAAAGTAAGCACGTCTTAACGAAATATTTGAAATTTTATAAAACATTATATTTTAAAAGTTATGCGAAAAAAGAATATGATAAAAATAAATTATAAGAATTAAAATAATAAAAATATAAAACAATAAAAAACCTAAATAAAAAACCTAAAGAAAAATCAAAGTGGAACAAATGAAGTCACATGGTAGCCTAGCATTGAGAAGTTGTACATGATGCAGCAACTCTTTACTATTTGGTATTTATATACAATATATATATATTAGTAACAAATTTAACATATAAGGGAAGGTTTATTTATTAATCACTTGTTATTGTGTTAACTCCGTAACTCAAATTTAGTGTTGGAGAAAACAATTTGATGTAACAAGATGTTTCACGAGCCATCTATATTATATAATAAAAAAAGACAATCTAGTCATTTAACTAAACATCAAAAATCCAGAAAATTAGTGTTGGAGAAAACAATTTTATGTAACAAGATGTTTCACGAGCCATCTATATTATATAATAGAAAAAGACAATCTAATCATTTAACTAAACATCAAAAGTCCAGATTTAATGTTAAAGCGTTCAATTTCCTACCATTGGTGCTACTATTAGAGTGCACAGGAAAATTTTCAAGTAATAGTAAGTAAATATCAAAAGTGTTTCAATTACATCGTTCATATTTTTATTTGTTTAAATCAGGTCAATTATATTTGTATTTTTTCAATCAGGTAATTAATATTTGTATTTGTTCTAATTAGGTCATAAATATTTTTATTATTCCAATTATATCACTAAAGTTTTTAAATTATTCTAATCAGGTTACTCATTTTTTAAAATTTTTTAAATGATTCAAAAAGTTTTATAAATGATTTGTTATTTATAAATATTGCTAATTTTTTAAATATTTCATTTTTTTGAAAAATATTTTACAATTTATGAACGACCTAATCAGGAAAATCCTAAAATTTTAGTGACCTGATTAAGATAGAAAAATTATGAGTGATCTAATTGTGATAAAAATTTATGAGTGATCTCATAAGAAACATCCTGGAACTTGATTATTATTTTATAAAGTTATCCAAAAAATATATTAGATATGATTTATTTTAACAATCGATTTCATAAATAGGGTGCATATAATGTGATTAGATCTCATTTGTAATTATTTTTAATACTTTTATAAATAACTGATTAATTATTCACAAGCAAGTTGTGCCTTTTTAATAGTATTCTACAATAACATCTTAAACCAGATTTATTTTAGGGATAGGGTTATAGTAAAAGAGTATTTAATCTAAAAATATTAAGAAGAATTGTTTGCTTGACACGTATCCTTCTATTGTTATAAAGATAATGATATTTTGGTCATTATGTCAAATATCTAATTGTGTCACATACATTTATTGTGTCATATAATTTACATCATTTGTTATATGTAATCATTATTGTATTTTAAGCTTTAGATCATTTCATGTTATTATTGTCATTGTTTCTATAGATTATATAAACTTATCTATTATTGTGTTTTATAATTAAAAGTGCATAATAATATACTTTCATCAGTTTATTTATCAAAACTTATAATGTTAAAAATAACACAATGTGTTTTGTCATTATTTATACATTATATAAACTTGTTGTTATTAGTTATTGTGTTTTACAATTAAAAGTACATACCAATGTATTTTTTTCAAAACTCATAGTGTTCAAGATTACACAATAACGATTAAAAAACACAATGAGACATTGTATTATTTTGTCATTGCTTTTAATGTATTAGATTAATTAGTTGTTAATTTATTATTATGTTTTACATATTAGACATACACAACAATGTTATTCTATCATTATTTTTAAAATTTATCATTTTGAAAAAACATAATATTATTTAGAAAAACACAAGAAATAACAAAAAAGACACAATGAATTATATTAAAAAAATACAATGACAAGATATGAGGTTAAAAGCGTAAAAAAATATTAAATTTTATATAATAATATTGCATTCCGTTTAAAGATTAAAAAAACACTCATTCTTATGGTGTAATTTTTATAAAAAGATAATGTCATACATAAAAGTAATGATCGTTAAAAAAGGGGGGGAGAGAACTTGCAAATGGTCATAAAATTGGCTATTACTAAAATATTATTTTAACAAATATTTTTTTACAAATTAATTTTAACAATTGATTAAAAAAACGAGTGGTTGAGATTATTTATTTCATCTTTAAGTTTTAAAACATTTTGTATTGAAATTTTCCCCTTAATTTAGATGCGATGGTGTGGTTTGGTTGGTCATGCAATTTCAAGATATATTTACTTGTCCACAACAATTTAGAAAGTTCAACAATATTTCTCGGTTTATTTATTTTGCAAATTCCAAAAATTCATTAACTTACACTTATACAAAAGATACATTAAATATTACTCAACTTACGGTCACATTAAAACAAAGATATACAGATAATTTATTCCTTTTGCTTCAGGATAAATTATCTAATTAGCTCAACAAGAGATCGAGTTGGCCTTCTGTACCTCTCTTCTCCGATCGTTTCTTCATCCTCACAATATCATCTTTCCCAAATAAACAAACATATAAACACAAACATATAATCAGATTCATTATTTTATTCTTTTCTAAACCTTCAAACCTCTCATCTACACATATTAATTTGACTTCCAAGTTTTCATTTACATCTAACTTACTTCAATCTCCTTCACCTAATTAACACATCTCTACACATATAAATAGATACAATTGTCTTTCTATATGCATATCTCCTTTTAACTTCATCTTGTTCATTTATCGGAGAAAATGGCGTCTAAGGGTCGGCAAAATGTACTATGCTTGCTTTTACTGGTTGTTGGGCTTGTGCCATTGGTTTCTCTTCGGGCGGAAGCCGCTATCAAGAAGTATCAGTTTGATGTGAGTCAGCTGTAAAGATTAATTACCACTAGTTTAAGCTTTTTTCACATGTGAAACAATGGCTTTTATGTCTATTTATGTTTAATGAATAGGTACAAGTGAGTAATGTGAGCCGTTTGTGCCACGCGAAGCCCATTGTGACCGTAAATGGAAGGTTTCCGGGCCCTACCATTTACGCTCGAGAAGGCGATAGAGTCATCATCAACGTTTCAAATCACGCACAGTACAACATGTCAATTCATTGGTACGTTTTGTAACGTTTCATATAAATTTATATTGAGTGCATTTTTTTATAACTATCCGTGTTTTAAATGATGCACATTTTGTTTTCTATCGTCTCGTTGTGTAGGCACGGGTTGAAACAATATGCTAATGGATGGGCAGATGGACCAGCATACATAACACAATGTCCAATCAAAACAGGAAGTAGCTATGTTTATGACTTTAATGTTACGGGACAAAGAGGTACATTATGGTGGCATGCTCATATCCTTTGGCTACGAGCCACGGTTTATGGTGCGATTGTCATTTTGCCTAAACAAGGAACCCCATACCCGTTCCCAAAGCCCGACGGCGAACATGTCTTGGTGTTCGGTAAATAAAACAATCACTTAAGCGTATATATGTTGAGCTAGAGTACATTTTGAACCTTTTTTTAGTTTTAACACTCGTGTATGTATATGATTTAGGGGAATGGTGGCATGGTGATGTGGAAGAGATTGTGAAGCAGGGGAATGCCATGGGTTTACCACCTAACATGTCTGATGCCCACACCATCAATGGCAAACCTGGTCCGCTCTTCCCATGCTCCGAAAAACGTAAGACAAGCGTCGTCCTAATTGTCGGGTATTCATAATCCGCTAAAGCTGATTAAGCTGTCTAACTAAAGCAAACCGGTCGGTTTAAAACATACCTGATCGGTTTTGGTGGTTTACGGTTTGGTATTTGAAACCGAGTAAATCGCGAACCGATCATTCAACATTTGTTATTTTTTTTAAAAATTTATTTTAAGAATATGAAATAATATATATTACATCTTTAGTAATTTTAAAAGATAGTAATAAAATTATGCTTTTTTAGAATATATAGGAAAGTTATTTTAAACATCATACGCTGAGATATCAATGTCAGCCTACAAAACTGTAGTTAGCAGTTCAGTCTAAACTTGGTTTTAAAGACCGTGTTTCTGTATTTCAGATACATTTGCGATGGAAGTCGAGCAAGGGAAGAAATACCTACTAAGGATCGTCAACGCCGCCCTCAACGACGAGCTCTTTTTCGCAATCGCGGGCCACAACATGACGGTGGATTAGGGAAGAGCGTGTGTCCGACGTGTGTAAACGGAACCCGACTTTCGGCCTCGTTAAACAACATTACATTTGTGATGCCGGAAACCGCACTTCTTCAAGCGCATTACTCGAACATGAAGGGGGTGTTTACCGCGGATTTCCCCGATGAACCTCCTAAAGCTTTTAACTACACCGGTGCACCGTTAACGGCTAACCTTTTCACTACACACGGGACCAGACTGAGCAGGATCTCATTCAATTCGACTGTGGAACTTGTGATACAAGACACTAATTTACTAAGCGTTGAGTCACACCCGTTTCACCTTCATGGGTACAACTTCTTTGTGGTCGGAACGGGTGTGGGGAATTTTGATCCTGCTAAGGATCCAGCCAAGTATAACTTGGTGGATCCACCGGAGAGGAACACCGTTGGTGTTCCTACGGGTGGGTGGGCGGCGATCCGTTTTAGAGCGGATAACCCAGGTGTTTGGTTTTTTCATTGTCATTTGGAGTTGCATACGGGGTGGGGATTAAAGACCGCGTTTGTGGTGGAAGATGGGCCGGGGATCAGGTCGTCCGTCCCCCGCCTAAGGATTTTCCACCATGCTAATCGCGTATACGCTGCATATGATTTATGTCGGAAATAAGTGTAAATTTGTGAGTGTTCAACCATTGTTATTTGTTGACAGGTCAATTGTTATTGATTAAGTGTATGATTTATTATTATTCTTTTATGCAAGTATGTGAAGTTTATGGAATTATTAGGCCGAATTTAGTTGTGGTTTATTGCAAGTATATGTTACAGATATAGCTACTAACCTAACCAAAGATTCAGGCTCACAACATCATCTTCGAAGACCATGACATCATTGCCTGGTGTTAAGATAAATACCAAAAAAATGTATCGACATTTATTCGTTGAAAGTGTAACGCAAGTTTAAATGCTTACAAACAAAGCTTTAGAAGTTACGAGAAAGGTTACGGAACGAACGGTTTTTTTCATGCGAAGCGTACAAAGTTATTACGCAAGAATGAAGATTACGGGTAGAATTATAAAGCAGATGTGAAATTATTAATTATGCAGAGATGAATTATCACGTAAATATGAAATTATTACGCAGAATGTATTCTTGTGTGATAATTTCATATCTGCGTGATAATTCCACGCGAATATAATTTATCTTGCGTAAATATCAATTTGTTCTTGCATAATTATTAGTGTTCTTACGTGATAATTACACCACAGAACTTTGTACGCTTCAGAAAAAAAACACATAGAAGTTATTTAGTAAAATTATCAATCAAAAATGAAAGGGCAAAAAATCCAATCCCTATCCCCTTATTTTTTACGGTTTTCCCTGGTCCTCCCTCTCTTCTCTCAAACAATTTGTCTGACGCCTTCGTCCTCGAAGACCCTTCTCCAATGATTTCGTAACCGGACCGGACCGGACCGGCCGGTCCGACCGGGAACCGGGAACATTGCCGGTTCGGTTCGGTAGATTTGGACCGTTTTCGGTTGAACCGGCATGTTCGTGCGGTCGACCGGCCCGACCGGAACCGGCGAACCGGGTTGAACCGGTTTTTTGAATTTTTTTTTCTTTTATTTTAATAGATCTGGACTATGTTTAATTGAATGATATGTATTTTGGATGTTGTTTTGGATTAAGGAACACCGGTTCGTTAATATTATACCTTATACATACACACTAAATATTTGGATTTTTTTTATATTTTTTTAAATATTTATGACGTCATCCGGTTCGTAATCCGATCCGACCGGTCCGACCGGTCCGACCAGTGAACCTCTAGGCCGTCCGGTTCGCTTTCCGGTCCGGTTTTGAAAACATTACCCTTCTCTTTCTTCTTTCCTCCACGTTAACAATCACATATTTTCTAAAAACCCTCTTTTTCCCTCATGAGCTCAAGGGCGACTTTTACAACCACCTATTGGATATGGTTTTTAACTTTCAAAACCGACAAAAAAATAAATTTAAGTGTAGCGGATGAGAAATATTTGTCCACCGTTAACCTGTTAACATATTTGTAGTCATAATTTAACGCTACTCTCTATGTGTTTTTTATTATGATAATAAGATGACGGTTAGGATAGAGTATGTAGTATGGAAATCGTAAGGTTTCGAATGCCAGATCTGGTTCTAATCGAGAATAATCCACCACGACGGTTAGGCTTGCAATGTTTGGGCAATCTTCGGTCACACCAATTCAGTTTCTACTGTGTATTAAGTTATATGTCAAGTTTCTGTTATCTTTTATTTAAACCTATTAAATAATTTGGATTTTAGAAAATAAAGATGTTCCATTGACCACAAACTTTCTTCAATTTGTCTCTTTGACTTTAGTCTTCACCAAATGTCTCCTCAAACACGGCGAACTCGCCTCTATAGGCTGACGCCTATATGCCGCTTAAATTTTAGTTTTTTTTCATTAGGGTCTTTCAGATTAGTTGTAATTAAATACAAACGTGTCGTTTCTTGTTTAACCAAAACAGAGGCGGACCTGTCCATATTCGAAGAACAATTTATGAAATATAAGTTTTGAGTTGACAAAACGATGGCTTTAATCGATAAAACGAGACATCTTAGAATTATTAAAAAAAAAAAAAAGTTTCAACCAATGGGGTAGAGTGATACATAGTAACAATTTTAGCTTTGTAGTAGTGGCATATGCCTTGATTCTTGTTGATTATATTCCTTCTCAATCCAACGGTTCAACAAGTGCTCAAAAAGGGGTCAATGCGTCCACTCTACGATCCTTCTAAATCTCTCTTTCTTTCTTTCTTTCTTTCTTTCGTTTTCTCCAGAAACTACTGCTTTCGCTGTTGATCTGTAAGTTCATTTCTCCAACTGCTGTTATTTGATCACCGATTCACTGTTTCAGTAGGTTTTTCTGGTAACATTTGACTTCGTAATTTGGTTTTCGTTTCATTTCATTCTGTTGTGAACTTGTGATCGCTTGTTAGGGTTTGATGTTGATTCTTCTCCAATTTTGATAATTGATGGTTTGGGCTTAATTCTTATCAAATTAGTTATGACCCGATCGAATTCTCAAATGTTGAAGGTAAACATGGCTAACCATGAGGTTCAAGGTCAAAGTCAAGGTCAAGGTCAAGGTCATGGTCATGGTCAAGGAAGTAATCGTGTGGCCCTTAATGAAAGGATTCTCAGCTCTATGTCACGAAGATCTGTTGCTGCTCATCCTTGGCATGATCTGGAAATTGGTACGTCACCTTCTTCTTCGTAAATCATAATGCATCATTATTGATTTTATGCATTCGATATGCATTTCAATTTTCTTTACAAATTTAATTACCAAAAGGCATTTTGACAAATGGTATTAAGGTGATGAGGGTTCAAGTTCTGTCAAGTTCTGTCGGGAACATATGGTGTAGTTTAGGGATAGGTTCGCTGTTAAAAGAGAATATATTCACCAAGTATAATAATAACTGCAGATGTTCAGAAGGATCCCTTTTGTGGTTAGAAAGATATGTAAATAACTAACTCCAAATGATCATCACTTTGCTATTAAAGATTCTTTTAATTGTGATATATGCAGGGCCTGGTGCACCTCAAGTATTCAACTGTGTATGTTTTTCAGCATCTCTGCTCATGGGTGATCTTGAAAATTGAAGTTAGGTTCTTGTAAATCGTTGAGTTTTTGCTTAAGTGATGTAGTTCTGTTGCAGGTGGTTGAAATTGGAAAAGGTAGCAAAGTAAAGTATGAACTTGACAAGGCAAGTGGCCTGATCAAGGTAAAGTTCTCGTCACTCGCTTCTTTTTATCAAATGTCTAATAACTTATAACATGAGAAGTTTTTTCAAATAATTAGGGTTTATAAAACTTAGAACTGATTTTCATGGAGCTACAAATGTTGGTGACTTGGTGTGTTGTTAATTGATAAAATTTTGAAACTTTAGGTTGATCGAGTTCTGTACTCGTCTGTGGTTTACCCACACAACTACGGGTTCATACCAAGAACCATATGTGAAGACAGTGATCCCATGGATGTGTTGGTGTTGATGCAGGTACTCCTATCATATCATATTCATATGATATCATGAAACTCAATTCAACCTCAATTTACTATGACTGATATACAATAATTCGGATTCTAAACTTCCCTTGCACAGGAACCTGTATTGCCTGGCACTTTCCTTCGTGCCCGTGCAATTGGATTAATGCCTATGATTGATCAGGTAAATTAAATTTAAGCAGCCTTAGTTAAATTCATCTTAAATTCAAGTTAATCATTGGAATATGTTTTTACAGGGTGAAGCAGATGACAAAATCATAGCAGTATGTGCTGATGACCCAGAGTTCCGTCACTACACTGACATAAAAGAACTCCCTCCACATCGTCTTGCTGAGATTCGGCGTTTCTTTGAGGACTGTATCCATACATTTGTGTGAAAAGTAGCAGTATACACCTGCCTCTTTGTTAATCTTATTATTTTTGGCAATCCTTAACTTGATGCATGCAGACAAGAAGAACGAGAACAAATCAGTCAAAGTCAATGACTTCCTACCTGCTGATGATGCAGTCAAAGCTATCGAGTATTCCATGTGAGTAGTAGTAATTCACATGCACGCGCACGCAGAATCTTGCATTTCCTTCTATGTTCGCTTTCTTGCATGTTTTGATCTGATCTAACATGAATATTTGTGATGCCAGGGATCTGTACGCCTCATACATTGTTGAAAGCTTGAGGCAGTGATTCGGGTTGTTGGTGCAGAAGCCAGTAACATGTGTCGGTAGGATGGTTAAGTGACTGAAAAATAACAACCATTTCAACCCAAACCACAAACTAAAGATTATAAAAGTGGCATGTGATTGTATTTGGCAAACTCGAATGGTTTATATAGTCATATGTATCATGTCGTCTTTATTAAAGTGATCATAAAAAAGAAAGTGTTAAATGCAGTTATGGGAACACCACTTGTATCATAAAAACATCTCTTGAGGCATTGTTTATAATGTTCTGTTATTGATTTGAAATAATAGAAAATACATCATCTTCACTTAACAACAAACATAATAATTTAGTTCCAATCAGCTTGTAAATTTCACCCTCCTTCTTTGAGTTTCAGTTTCCACTCCTGACCATTAACAAGATCATCGATAGCAGATGTGATCAAGCACTTCTTGACCTCCTTCGTCGAGTATGGAAGCAATCCTTTCTCTCTGCAGCTATCGATGGCTCCTTTGAACATATCCTCCAAATGATACTTAAACTTAAACCCCATGTCGGTCAACTTCTTCGATGAAAAGGAAACTGTTGGTATATCCTCAGCTATCCCCACAAACCTACCAAATCGTATAAATCATCACATCAACCCACCAGCAGCAACAATAACATCATGAAAGATAAACACAAAAAGTTGGATTCTAACCGAGTTGGAACATGATACTCAGGCCATTTCTCTTTGATCATTTTTGCCAACTGATGAATGGTGGCATCATGCGAAGAACATATGTATCTCCCTTTGGCTTGAGGATTTTCATAGAGGAATATATGAGCCTCACAAAGATCATCCAAATGCACATATTGACATTGCTTTATAATGGAATAATGTGATTCCGCTCCTGTTTTAATGTAAAACACACGCGTCAAGGGTTAGAAAGTGTGTTATTTTGTACTCTGTGTGTATGCTACATACCTTTGATCAAAGAAAGTGCGGTGATCAGGCTTGGTGGGAATGAGGGAGTGATGAATGGACCAACTACTAGTGTTGGTATGATGCTAACGAAATCAATGTTGTTTTCTTTTGTTGCTTTCCATGCTGCTCTTTCTGCTAATGTTTTTGACACAAAATACATCTGTTTTTGCAAAAAAAAATGATCAACGATTAACCAGATACCTATCTAAAGCAAGCAATTGTAGCTAAACAATGACAAAAACCAGTCAATGCATCTGTTTTGAACTTGATTCTATATTTGTCATTTTTGGACTAAGATTCTACAAATTAAGAATATTTTACCCAATAATATTTTGGTATAAACATAGGGTCCAAATTTGTAATTTTCTCTATGCACGTAAAGATCTGACACTACACAATTTAACGCGACATTCCTGGATATGGGTTTAACATGAACTGATCTGGGTTAGTTTTGGGCCGAACCCATGAACTTGTTAGCAAAATCAAAGTTTTGGGCAGAACCCACGAACACGACATATGTAACACCCTATTTTTATCTATAAACGTTAAGCAACTAGTATAAACATGTAGCAAAACAAGGAGACGAACCCAAGCAGTCATCTTTTTAGAGTAGACAAAGTCCAAATCGCTCCAATGCGACTCGTCATAGACCCCTAGTTGTTTCTCTTGTACGTTTACAGTCCCAGCAGAGGAAGTGAACACCAGTTTCTTGACTGTCTTAGCTTTGGCACACGACCTTGTGATGCTTAATACCCCTTCTATCGTCGGCTTTATTACTTCATTCTGGAATATATTTTCGTCATGTACTGATAACTGATATCTGATAACATAACTTAAATGTCGACATACAAAATTCGGAAAAAAGAGCAAGCGTACCTCGGGGTCCTTGGATTCAAAGTCCATAGGGGTGGCTACATGAAAGACCCCATGACAACCTTTAATGGCTTCATCAAAGCTTCCTTCTTGTGTTAAATCTGCCTTCCATAATGTCAAGTTTGTTGCTGCTTTAGGCAGCTCCTTCAAATGTTTCACCTTCTTCATGTCACCTGTTATATTGTTTACTTTTAACCACAATTCTCGTTGAGTACTTTTTTGAACCATTTTCATTTGAATTGCTCAATTATGTTTTGGACTTTTTGAACTGCTGAGCTAGTTGTTGGATTAGATTTCAAAACCTTTTTGTTTTATTTCTTTTTGTTTCAAAGTTTATTTACTGATTTATTTACTACTTCATACTCTATATTTTATTTATTTCTGGTTTTATGTTTGTTAACAGTACAAATATATACTAAGAAGATGAAGTAGTTTTGTTTTTTCTAAAACTATTTATGTCATAAAGTTTAGAAATTATTTATAAAATCATTCGATCATCAATCCTACCAACACGACCAGTTTCTAACACACGACAACAAGTCAATAGATTTAAAGTGTCTTTGAAAGAAGTTCAAAATCTTAAAATAAATATAAACTTGGGTGGAAAGGTGTGTGAAAAGTTACTTTACCAGAGTTGGAAAAATGCCTAGATCTTAAAGTATCTACACGATTTTAAATTTGTAGCATACTAGCTACTCTTTTATGCTAAGTATAAAAATGAAGATCTTATAATTTCTATACACTTACGAGTGTATTTTTGTTTTCCTTCATTGCATTTGTAAACATAACATTTACACGTGTATATGAGTAACAAAAATACGTCACTTTCATGCAAATCATGTGTGTAAAATGCATGTAATGGTAAACTCCTTAAAAACGAAAAGAAATTAAAGATTAAGAGCTATGCGCACCAGGGTCACGAACAGTAGCGCGAACAATATAACCACGCTCGAGAAGTCTCATAACCAACCATGAGCCAATGTATCCGGCAGCTCCGGTGACGCACACGGTGGCGGGAAAATTCTCTTTCATTTTACTTTGTGATTTTCGTAGTACTTGTGATGATTTATAAAGTATTAAGATGTGTTATTTTTATAGATGATTGTTTAGCTTAGCTAGAGGCAAGTGAAAGGCGCGTGCCTAACCCACCAATCCACCATTCAACTCCAAATATATTATACGATGGAGAACGGTGGGGGTACCTAAATTTTTTGTCTTCTAGTCAATATAAACTAATTCGTGTTAGTATATATATAAAAGATTGTGATTATGATTGTTGTTATTATTCGATTGATGTAACAATATTCATATAAAATATGTAAGGATTGTTTATTCGGTAAAAATGTGATCTCATTGAGTTTAGAATTTTTTTTACATTAATATTATGTATATAAGTTACTTGCTAGTTACTAGTGTTAACATATGATCAATTTTGTAAAATAGATTAAAAAAATTTACGAAAGATTGTCATTCGAGATTCGACTAATTAAAATTGGACACTTTGGGCTCCACTCATTTACTCCGGCCTCATTCAAGAGTCATGTCTCTTCTCAATTAGTTTTTTTTCTCATTTACTTTATTATATACTAATGTTAAAACCCGCGCGTTGCTGCGGCCTTCTTGCCATTGTGACGACTCTTTGATGACATGAAATATCAAAACCGTTAAACAAAGGAAACATTAATTAAGCATAAACATTCATAGTTTCCTTCAGTGGTGGTTTATTTCTTGACAATTTATTTTAAAATTCACAAGAAATAATGTGTGTATATGTAGTTGTATGTATATATTATATGTATACATGTAACAAACAAATCTTGTAAAAATCAGGTGGTGGTTTACTTGTTGACACCGGTGGCATCCTTGGCTCCTTCAGTGGCTCCTTGTGCTTTAGCCAGCATCTGATGATCACCCTGAACACCCACATAAAATGGTTAGGACTAACACACTTGGTTCAGGTGAAGCCTCACTATAGGTTCAAGCTTATCAAGGCTTCTTTGTATACCACAAATCTACTTGTTACATACCAAATGTACAAATCAACTCTCTTTTACAAATTGTCACTCAAGATCAATGAGTGGAGGTGATAAAACATGTGGGTCTGGATGTATTACATAACATGTAAACAAGAGGCAGGATTAAACGAACAATTTCTACGTGTTGAAAGGGGGTGAGATGTGTTGACCCGTCACCAGTTGTCTTTTAATTCATTTATAACCGAATGAAGTTTGACCCATTTGACATGTTTGCTTTAAAATTGTTTTTTCCTCCAATTTGACCTGTTGTTAATTGCATTGAACCTAAATAGATCTGTTTTCATATGAATCGATTGAAATTGTCATTTTTTCTTGGGCCTTCATGAAACATGGATAGGATATACGCGAACTTTGACCGACATGCTTATATCTCTTGACCATCACATATAAGGAACGAGAGAAACAAACCTGTTGCACATTTTCCTTCACATGCTGCACATTTTTATCAGCCTTTTCTAATATGTTACTGGTCTTCTCCTGAGCATAAATCAATAAAAATACATTAATAAATACTCACTTATTTATTTCAAATCAAATGACTACGCTACAGAAGCGAAAAATGTGACAATTGGTCACCTGCATAAATCTTTAACGATTATCAAGCTATAGCGAACATAATCCTACAACCATACCTAATAATCTGATGATTGGCTTACCTTGGTTTGACCAGCAATTTGACCAGCTTCATATTGTGAATTCCGGGAAGCCATATTATGTTTTGGAGAAGAACCTACAAATGTAATGAAAGTAGAAAAATTATATTATTTCCTGCTAACTTCATCTATAGCTGAGGTACAAAGTTAGCAAATGCATGTGCACAATTAAAGCCATAAACACACAGCGAATTGTTGTTTTAAGCGACGTAGCAATAGAGGGTGGTAATCTGAATGTGACCCAAATGAGATATGCGTTAATCAGGTTACATAGTCTCACACCATAAACAAATACAACATATTATGAAAGCTAAAAACTATGTTTGGAAAATAATGTTCTTGCCTTCTGACTTCAAGTAAAGCAGGCGTAGAAACTTACCAAATTCAGCTGTGGAATTCGTAGAATGAACACATAAAGAAGGCATTCAGATTGGAGTTGTTGGTAATTGCAGGTTGCTTTCTCAATATCCATGTTCTTTGTTGATGGTTTGGTTCTTATTTTTTTGGTGTATGCTTTGTTTTTAGGTTTTTAGTTTATGCAATTGGATTTTATTTACTATTTCAAAGAATGCATCCTTAAAATCTGCGTATGATCAACTGTTTTGGTGGTTATTTTATTTGTGTGTTTGTTAACCCGGGGATCATACATGATTGGATTGGAGTGTTTTCTCCTGCTAACTTCAAGTAAGTTTGGGTTCAATATCATGTTTCGTTGTAGTATTACTTATCACTGTATGTTAGTGGTAGTTTACGACTTCTATTATTAGTAATCTTTTATGGTTGTTTCCCTATTCTCTTGACTATATTTGCCCCCATCACGACTTTCTCTGACCCTACCAATAGATTTGTTGCGAGTGGAATTAGACTGTGTATGTTTGGTTGTTTGTTTGTAATACGGAATTAAAATGTTAAATTAATGCAGTGCATGTCAACTGAGAAAGCCAGCAAAGTCAACATGTCAACTGAGAAAGCCATGCAACTGAGAAAGTTTTTAGTCAAACATAGCAAAGTCATGTTCTTCAAACTTTAGTTGCAAACAATTGGCTAGAAAATACAAAACAATATTTTGTCCTCTGGTTTAATACACTTATAGCAAATAGTTGAAAAAGACCGACAAACATCCATCTGTTCTATTGAGCAATGAGCAAGTAAAAAAGATATAGCACATACATATATAACACATACTGTCATACATGCATACATACATAGATACCAAACATAGTACACATACAAAAATGCATACATATATACACACATTAAGTGTGTGTGTGTGTGTATATGTGTCACAAATGCCAAAGTCAACTAAGATATCGGTCCTCAAGAAAACTCAAAGACAAAGACACTGATCATCCAAACAAACAAAATTTACGTCAATACCTTCAATACATGTTGCTCCAACAACATCCAAATCTCTTCTTGCACCGAATTTCAGGTCTGAACCAACAGAAATCCACCTAAAATAATCACCGTTACCCTTGCCGACACCAAAAATTAGAACATGCACAATTTCTTAAACAAACAACATCAAGCATATTAACATATACAACCACCAATATGCAACTTACAATGCTTTTCTCCTCCCATGTTGCCAATTTTCCCAAATCAGCACTGCAATTGTACGTCCTTTACCGACACCAGCTCCATCTCCAAGAAAAAATCCTGCCCTAGAGCCATTTTCAAGATGTTAAAGATGTCTCTGTAAACAATAAATTAATTATAATGCAAACGGCTCACACAATCGAAGCATGACAGCACTAAGGTTCACAAACATGCCCGAACTTGCTGAAGATATTGGATCAACCTATATCCAATTCATAGTTATTCAAAAATAATTAAAAAAATAAAAAGCACTCAATAAAATACAGGTCACTCTAGTTTTACCCTGTCTTCTTACAAAAGATGACAACAGGTATTCTCATATTAACATATACAACCACCAATATGCAACTTACAATGCTTTTCTCCTCCCATGTTGCCAATTTTCCCAAATCAGCCCTGCAATTGTACGTCCTTTACCGACACCAGCTCCATCTCTAAGAAAAAATCCTGCCCTAGAGCCATTTTCAAGATGTTGAAGATGTCTCTGTAAACAATAAATTAATTATAATGCAAACGGCTCACACAATCAAAGCATAACAACACTAAGGTTCACAAACATGCCCGAACTTGCTGAAGATATTGGATCAACCTATATCCAATTCATAGCTATTAAAAAATAATTAAAAAAATAAAAAGCACTCAATAAAATATAGGTCACTCTATTTTTACCCTGTCTTCTTACAAAAGATGACAACAAGTATTCTCTTTGCGTCTAATTCATGCTTTGTTAGAAATATCATTCATCAAATAAGGGTTCTATCTGACATGACAATCACTTAGGTGGTTGAACTTAAACAACTGACCTAATTAGTAGAACAGTTGTTCAAGAAACAGATTTGCAGGAAGGAAAATACTCGATTAAAAAGTAAAACTCCATTTGGCTAGTTTGCTTGCGTGCCATATGTAATCAGACAAATAATCTACAGACAATTATAAAACTTTGACTGTAAGACCTTAAGACTTCACATAATGCTACAGCCAGTGAGTGCATACTGCATACAACAGGTATTATCAATAAGCTTTTAACCTGGATATGAGCTCTTGATGCATTTTTGTTGATCACTTCTGCAATATACTGGAGCACATTCTCTCGTGTACTTGTGTTCTTAAGGAGGGTCCTAAGAACATCTGCCAATCCAGCTTATAAGTTGTTCATGACAGTTTTAATTGTCGCGAATGAAGACAAAAGATCAGCAGGGCGTTGCCTCGATGATTCTGAAAAACACTGTTGACTGCACATTCCAAAAATAATTAATGGCATCACCATTCCATTAATAGCAAACTCTAATCAGCAGATTAGCAGTTATCGTATTTGTTGCTACAAAGTTTATTTTATTATAAAAGAAAATGAAACCATGTACATCTTGCTTATAGTTTAGTAATATGTTGGTAAAATCTTTCAAAGTTAAAACAATATGTTGATAAATCTCTCAAGATGGGCGATCAGAAACCAGTAGGACTAATTCTAATCAAAAGAAATGTGACATTCATTTTGTAACCTTTCAAACTATGAAATGATGGGTTGGTTAGTTTCTACACAGAAATTTATAAACATTCTTATAAATAAGACCGGATGAATCTATGTTTGGGAATGCGTACTTTTGTGTAAGTGATTCAAATGGGTCATTGTGGGCAACTATTATTACACAATGAATGTTGCGTGTATAAGATTTTAATCTATAATTGGAGCTTTAGAACCTTACAAGTTAAAATTCATAAAGCTATAAAGAATATGATCAAGTGTAGATAAAATAAACAGTTTTGAACAGCCAACTTCATACCGACTCCAACAAAAAGATCATATAAGTATGACCTAAAGTTACCTTAAATCTTCATAATTTGATTAATTTCACAAACACTAAACATTATCACAACTTCAAGCAAACCCTAAAAGCACATCCAAACAACATCAAGATCACAAGAAACCAAAAGATCAATTCATCAATCCTCTAAACACTCAAATTGTTCTGATCATCAAATCCACAGCATCAAACATGCATCCAAACACCCCTTTAATTAAATTTCTTGCAACTCCACTAACAACCATTCTCCTCCAAAACCCCTAAAAATTCCCATTAAACAATGTCAAACCTACCTCTAACAGAAACATTGCCAACATACCCAGATGAAATTTAAGTAGAAATTGAATTAAAATCGCGAGGAAGAAGTCAATAGACCTGAAACCAAGGCCCAAAGCGTTGTAGAGGCGACTATGGAGGGTGAAGAATCGACCATTTAAGCCTCGATTGTTCTCTGCAACCTGCTTTGATGAGGATGATCGCATATTATTATCTTTGATTGTTGTGGGTTTCGATTGAAATCGAGTCATGGAAGAATTCCGACAGCAACTACGCCCTGATTGCAGGTCAGGGCTGTATGAAATCAACCCTAATTGTATGCCCTGATTGAGAATTACACAATCTAGAATGGTTAAACCCAAACAACAGGGGAAGATTAGAAGTGCAGAAGAGCATAATTTGTATGCGTACCTGCTGAAATCGATAAGGTGGATGTAACCGGTGGGTCGATTGGGAATCACAGAATTAAGGAAGGAAGAGAAGATTGAAACTGGTGTGCGATTCAGTTTACTGCTATTCAATTGAGGGAGGAGAAGATATTTGATTATTCAAATTTTCTGGGTGAATTTGTGATCAAGAAGAAGTAAATGAGGGCATCAATGGAAAAAAAGTGAAGAGTAGCATGAATGTAGCTGGTGACCTTTGGTATGGCGTCTTACAAACATGGTGAAATGACAATACTACCCATCCAATATGTTTTATATAGTAATAGAGATAAATATACAAATGAATATTAGAGATAGAGCATACATACCGGTTTTTGAACCATAACCGGGTTAGAACCTAAAACTGAATATAGAACTCATTTGGCTAAGAAACAGTTTGGAGCCGTCTGTTTGCAACTGGTTTGTAACATTTGACTCAGAAAC
This sequence comes from Flaveria linearis, assembly GCA_024085815.1. Classification (NCBI taxonomy): domain Eukaryota; kingdom Viridiplantae; phylum Streptophyta; class Magnoliopsida; order Asterales; family Asteraceae; genus Flaveria; species Flaveria linearis. The sequence goes on along the minus strand of CM044006.1, from coordinate 73,608,588 downwards.
CGACTTGGAATCGGGTTGAGAGAAACTGATTTGAAGAACTAATTCAAAAATCAGTTTAGTATCCAGTTCACGAAGTTACAAAAAACTAGCAGTTGGGAAACGGCTATGTAGTTGTTAAATAACTGTTTTGGTCGGTCGTTTATGTTTTATTTTGTTTTATTTTTCATATGTTAATATAAATAAGAACCGGGTGTGTTGGTTCAATTACAACTTTTAAAACCCCTCTTTATCTTTTTCAATATTCATAAACGCTCTCGAAATGCTCTTAGAATAATCCCTTTCGAAAATGGGAAATCATCAGTCAATTGTATTGCTTCCTCAAGAGAAAAAATTGTGAAGATTACACCAACAACGAGCAACATAAGTTTTTAGTCAAAATTAATTTATGTGAAATGTCAACGGTTTGAAACAAGCTTAATGCAAGAATGGTGTTACGTTTTCAAACCAGACTCAAACTTGACTTTGAACATCACTTAGAATGTATTTGCAAGCGGTGAAAAGCATTTCGGCTCAAGGTCAAGCAACAATGCCGAGTGATGAAGTATTTAGAATTTTAACGTTAATGCGGTTTAGGATAGAATGACAAAGAAGAAGACGATATCATCAACATATAAAATTATGTCACGATATAAGTTCCAGTTTATTAGGTACAAAACTAGAGCTATTGGTCTATCAGGAGTTTATTATCTCGAGAGTTATTTAGTGTTTTTCCTACTATTTATAATGTCTATATATTAAATGACTACGAAAATCATAACGACATGCTTATGAATCTGAGATCACTACTTTGAAGGAGAATTTCAAACCGCAAGTTGCTATAATCCTAAACCTTCAGAATCCACTAAAATAACAAATGTTTATTAGTTTTATGGTATAACTAAATTATATACATGAACACGATAAGTGTGAAGAATATAGAAGCACACCGCTTAACAATGAAAACCACTATGTAAAGGTGGTATAATTATAGTGGCGTTTGTTTTGAAGTAATTTAATGGAATTTAATAAAATAAGAATTTGAATTTCATTAATCATTGTGTTTGGTTGATAAGAATTCGTTGAAATTGGAATTTAAATTTCATTATTAACGTGTTTGGTTGAGAAAGTAATTAAAATTGGAATTGGAATTAATTCCCTCAAATCCCTTCAAATATGAATGATTTCTAAATCCTTTCAAATATTAAAGGATTTCAAATTTCACAGACTACCGCCTCCACCATCGATCGCCACCTACCACCCCGCCCACCGCCAACTGACCGCCAATGCCCCAAATCGCCAACACAACCACCCTCGACCGCCGCCGCCTATCGTGAACCCCCGCCGCGCCCGACCGCTGACTGTCACCCGTCGCCAACAAACCGCCGCCTGCCGCCATCCCCTGACAGCCGCCTGCCGCCACCCCCCGACCGCCACCGCCCCCCAACTGCCGCCGACGCCTACCACCGTCGTCCACTGTTTGCCCCGACCGCCGCCACCCCTAACCGTTGATTGTTGCGACCGCCGTTGCCGAACCGTGTCGGTTGGTGGCAGTGACGGGGTACAGTCGGTTTTTGGCAACGGACGCGCTCGTTTGGCACAGTTGGTGGTCGCGGTCGATTGTCAACGGTGACGGTGGCGGCGGTCGGTGGTATGTAGCGGCGATGATCGGTAGCCATTGGGTGGTGGCGATTTGCAACGGATGATAAATTTTAATTTCTAAATAAGTGTTTTGTCACTAGAAATGTATTTGCAATTTAAGTTCCCTTAGCCCTTGAATTGCAAATCTTTTAGAAAATATTAAATTTTAAATACAATTTTTATAATTCTAATTCAAATTCCGATTCCAATTTTAATTCCAATAAATTACACAAAACAAACGCTCTCTAAAGATTAACACTTTTTTAGGGAAATTCTAGACGCACCTTAGTTAATTTAAAAAAACCCGATTCAAACCGTGACATATTGGTCAAACCGTGACATATTGAAGCCCAAAGGTCACGGTTTGGCCAAACCGTGACATATTGAGCTTCAGAAAAAGTTATGCACCTTGGGATTGGATTAATTATTGAAAGTGGGTTTCTTGGTTTTGGTGGTGTATATGTCACGGTTTGGTCAAACCGTGACATATTGGGTATAATCATGCATCTTTTTTGCTACGTCTATTTAATGCTCAGAATTTTGTTCAACATTTAGTGCATGTGTACAACACTTCTGTTTTTCAATAACACTTTAATTACTCTATTTAATGCTTAGAATTTTGTTTTACATTTAATGCATATGGTATAACACTTCTGTTTTTCAATAAAATTTTAATTACTCAATAATTTCGAGAAAAACAGTAGACATATTTCGAGACAAACTTTAATTACAGATAAGTATTAGTATATAGTTTAGAGAGACATATTTATATATACACATGAACATGATACATGGTTAGCCCATATTTCAAGATAATTCACAAGACAAGACAATCAAACCCAATTTTAAAAGATCATTGAAAAACACGACAGCAACATCAAGACAACCCCTAATTTTTTAAAAAAATAAATAAATAAATAAATAAAATAATGGTAAAATATCTCAAAGGGTCACGGTTTGGCCAAACCGTGACCTTTTGATTCAAAAAAATATCTCAAAGTGTCACGGTTTGGGCAAAGTGTCACGGTTTGGGCAAACCGTGACCTTTTGATCCGGTTTCTCCCCAAAGTGTCACGGTTTGACCAAACCGTGACCTTTTGATCCGGTTTCTTTCCAAAAACCCATGCGGTGTTTCCAGCAGGACCCTTTTTTTTATTATAACCAACTCTCATGAAATGAGTGTCCATCCTGAAAGAACTCCACACTTCAAAAGTCAATCTACTAATAACTTTTTATAACTTACTTTTTAAGAATGTAGTTATTTCAATCATGTACTTTTAAAACATTTTTTTGTTGTTCTTTCTTGTTATGAAATTCACGTCATAGCGTAAAAAAGTATAAAAATCTATTGTTTATCAAAATCTTTGAGTGGTGGGTTTTCTCCGGAATGGTGGACGAATCGAGTCACTAGCGCTGTATGTGTTCGCGGGCGTGAGGATCAAGCTTAAAAATTATACGTTAACTGTTAAAAAAATACTAAATAACTAATTCCACCATCATTTAAGAGACGCTTTTACCTACTAATTTTTTAAATGATAAACCCTTTTCATAAACTAATGGATTTCAAACCTGCCACAAACAGGATCAATTTGCCTTTTCATTATGTTTCATGCACAAAACGAATATCACATGATCAATAAATAATTTTGGAAGATATGTGGTCCAAGTTATGAAAGGGAATTAGAGAAAAAAACTATGGTTCAAATGGATATTATATATACTGCAAAAAGCAAATTAACAACAGGACAAATAACAAACCTCAAAACGGTTACATCAGCAACCATGGCAATCGTTAAATAATATATGGCAATCATTAAATAATCTATGGCGACAACATAACGATTACGGTAACAAATAACAAACCTCAAAACGGCGTTAAACGGTTTTAACATCTATTCAAGGCACCCAAGGATTGTTTCAAGCAGATCAAAGATCACAAATCTTTTACATAACATTTGAAATCCAGAATCAAAAATCAAATAGAGAAAAACATCATCTTGGTCGTATGAAATAAACCAAAAACAAAATCATACAAATAATGGTTCCCAAAACAAAACCAAACATACAGGGCCTGTACATAAGCTTGTTTTAACAAGCTAGGGCTTTAGGCCCATTAAAGGTAATAGGCCATGACATCCAAATCCATTAAGCCCAATTTTTTTATAGGTTTTAGTTTCTTTCTTTGAACATCAAAGGGAATTGGGAATTAGGGATTAGGGAAAGGGAAAGTGGGACTCGGGAGATGGAAAATTAATGAGCAGAGCTGCATAGTCTTGATTGGGGGCTTGGGGCGGCCGGTCGGTTGGCGGTGGCGGGGAGCTGGAAACGAACGGACGAAACTGGAAGTTAAGATCCAGTCGGACCTTCGGTTTTCTCACTCTCTGCTACGCTAACGCTGCTACGCTTTGAAGTTCGACTGTTCGACCTCAACGAATTGATTCGGAGTTCCACTCGATTTCGGTTCAGGGGGCTTCGTTTCTTCATTCCCGAGGCTTCTAAACCACTTTTTAGTCCTCAAACACCTGTAAAACCATAAAATAACCAAAACTAAGTAAAAACGACACTTTTAACTACTAAATTAAACAAAATCGACTCTAAAATGGGATAAATAAGAGATGTGTTTTGCAACACATCAGCGGCCGGCCGGATTTTCCAAGTCACAAAACGAAGGAAGCTCTCTGGAAATTGAGTTCTTCGAGTGGCTCGAGAGGGTTTTGTACCATTCGAGCCACGCGAAGAAGACCAGTTCAGCACCCCGACTATTTTGTCTCTTTGAGTGGCTCGAGAGGTGAAGTTTTGACCCTTCGAGCCACGTGAATAGGTGGTTTCTCCGGAAAAAATTAGGTTTTGGTATAAAAACCGCTTTTACACCCTCATTCGAGAAAACACGACTTGGAGCGGCTGAAGACGAACCATAAGGGCAATTTGGAGCATATTGGAGCCATTGGAGCATAGGATTGAAGCTTGGATCACTCACGTACTTGATTTCGGGTTCTACTTACTTTCTTTGTCGATTGTTAAGTTGAACACGATGTTTTGGACCATGAATTCTAAGTTTTGTTTCTGTTTAGAACTGGTTATGAGTAACTAATTCAATAGACACTATCTAGATGATGATTAGTTGATGATTATGAATGTTTAGAATGGTTGAATTGATGAATGTTTGATATTATTTTAAAAGACTTGATTTTGGTTGAATTGAATGAGTATTATGTATTGATTTCTATTCTTGGATGCATGTTTATCCTATATGATCAGCCTATGAATGTCTTTCAATTGTGGTTATCATATGTAGCACGTAACTTAGTGTTCGTGGTTTACTAGGGATTTTGCTAGACGTAGTAAAGTCTTAGGATTGCATGTGTAAATGGATAAGAAATCAATGTGTATCTTAACTAGAAATTGAAAGATAAAGGTTAGTTGATTGATCTTGGTTATTAGATTCTAGGTAAATTGATAACTGGTAAACAGTCCAAATCTGGTAATTTGATAATCTTGTTAATCATGTTTAATTGAACCATGATCAAGTCACCTCTTGCATGTTAAATGTTTGTGGTATATTAGATTAGATTATCCGACACCTATCTGGTACTTTAATATCGCTAGGTTAACTAAAAGGAAAGCTTAGCCATTGGTGAACTTAACACATGCCTTTAGGGGTCATTTTGGTCACACCCGGTGAATGGTCTGGGATCCACTAAGTCTTCCTTAGGATATGTATCTTTAGAAAACCAATCTATTTATAATTCTAAACCATTCTTACATTCATGCATCTCAACTAGGATTCTATCTAGATAGTGTTGTCTCTAATTAATCAGTACCTCTAAATCATATTCTTTGTGTTCATTTCTGCATTTCTTAGTTTAATTACTTTTAATTTGTTCATTTTAGTTTCTAGTTGTTAAACAAAACCCCCCAATCTTATAATTAATTGTTAGTCCTTTAGTGAGTCTAGTTTTTTTATTCTAGTGTCTCGTGGGTTCGATTCCCGTTCTTCCTTAATCTGTTCTACACACGATAGGTACACTTGCCTATTTTGTGTACTAGGTCTAGGTCGTTTTAGGGTAAAATTTGAGTGTCTAGTTTAAGTCTAGGTTAGTTAATTTATTTTATTTTTATAGACCTTTTCACACACATTAGCCGCCGCCGACTCGGGGAGGGGGAGTTTCACTCGATTTCAGCCGGCCTGTTTGTGCACTTGTGCGGGCGACTTGGGCGCTTGGCGTGCTGCATTGCTGCTTGTGCAGTTGTGCACTTGTGCTGCACTGCTTCTCTAATTGATTCTGCTCTACTTCTGCTCGATTTTAGTTTCACACACGGTCACTTGTGTTGCACTGCTTCTCTAATTGCTTCTCATTTCTTAATTAAGGAATAAGGAATAAGGTAAGTTTTGCACTTTGTCTTGTATTTATTTTTGTATGCTTTAGTTCTTTTGTTTAGAATATAGAACCATTTATCATTGTGTGCTTTACTGCTTTAGTTATTCTGTTTAGAATATATGCTTTAGTGCTTTAGTTCTTCACCATACTTTGTGTTTAGAATATATACTTTGCTTGAAATATTTGATTTGGGATTTCAGATTTGCTAGAATCATTGTATCACCTTAATACATTGTTTAATTTGTAAATTGATTTTAGGACTTTTAGATTTGCTTGAAAATTGCTAATTATTATAGTTTAATTTGATTTTAGGGCTTTGGTATTTTGTTTCATCTAGTCATCTACATTTGATTGAACATGTCAAAGCGAATTAGAAAACATGAATCAGGTTGGAACAAAGAAAAAAAAGAAGAGAACAAGAAGCTTTAATTGAATCTCAAAAAGGGTCATTGTTAAGATACATGACGGTAAAAAATAGTGATGTTCAAAACAATCCTAATAAACAATCAAATGATACTCAAAATCAAGAACAAATTCAATTAGTTAATGATAAAGAAATACATAATGCACAAGTAAATGAACTAAACAATGAATACACTAATGATGAACAAATACATAATAAACAACCTAACAACACTAATGGTAAACAAACATATAATGAAAAACCTAACAACACTAACAACACTAATGATGAACAAATACATAATAAACAACCTAACAACACTAATGATGAACAAATAAATAATGAAAAACCAAACAATGATGAACAAACACCTCTAAATATTTACGATCCTCGTAAATGGGATAATATTACTATTAATTTACGAGATAAATTAGTTGAAAAGGTCCAATTAAAGTTTTTGATTTCAATTTTCCAAAAGATCAACATTCAAGAAGTTTTAATCCTTCTCTTTATATGCAAAAGCTACCAAACGGAGAAAAGTATGAAAGAAAATGGTTAATTTATTCTATAGATATGGATAAAGCTTTTTGTTTTTGTTGTAAATTATTTAATGTGAATTTATGTAAAAGTAATTTAGCAAATATAGGTACTAATGATTGGAACAATATTAATGCTAATCTAAAAAAACATGAAGCAAGTAACGGACATATTATCAATATGAGAGCGTGGATTTAGTTAGAAACAAGATTGAAGAAAAATAAAACAATTTATAAACAAACTCAAAGTCGAATCAATAAAGATAAAGAACATTGGAAAAATGTGTTAAAAAGACTAATTGTCATTGTAAAAAGTCTTGGTAAAAAGTCACAAGCATTTCGTGGAAAAACAGAAAAACTTTTTGAAGAAAACAGTGGTAACTTCTTAGGTTTAGTTGAGATGATTAGTGAATTTGATCCGGTAATGCAAGAACATATTCGAAGAATAAAAAACAAAGAAATTCATAATCATTATCTTGGACATAATATGCAAAATGAGCTCATTACCATGCTAGCAAATGAAATTAAGACTAAAATTCTTAAAATAGTTAAGAAAGCTAAATATTTTTCTATTATACTTGATTGTACACCTGATACAAGTCATGAAGAACAAATGTCTACTGTATTACGTTGTTTAGACCTTTCATCTAATTCAATAAAAGTTAAAGAATTTTTTCTTGAATTTTTAAAAGTAGATGACACAACGGGTAAAGGTCTATTTAATGCTATTATTGAACAAATTAATAAACTAGGACTTAATGTAAATGATATTAGAGGAAAAGGTTATGATAATGGCTCAAATATGAAAGGAAAGCATCAAGGTGTACAAAAAAGATTGTTAGATGTTAATCCTAGAACATTTTATACACCGTGTGGTTGTCATAATTTAAATTTAGTATTTTATGATATGGCTGGTTCTTGTAAGAAAGCAAGTGAGTTTTTTGGAGTGATACAACATATCTATTGTTGTTAGGTCTAGATCATTTTGTATAGGCTTATAACTTGGATCAAGTCTTATAATTAATATTTGTAACAGTCAGTATATATATATATATATGTGTGCATTGAATCTATAGGTTAACCCATATATATGTGTGTTGCTTTGTGACTGTTGACAGGCAAAATCAATATACTTGGTGGGATTTCTGAAATTGACCAAGTGTAAGAAACATCTACGGATGAACATTATTGTTAATCCGTAGATATGTCTTACAAGACCACATCACAAGTGAAGATTCCTGAGGATGACAAGGATTACATGAAGTGAAGACTTCTACGGAAGACAGAGTTCCTACGAAAGAACAACACTTCTACGGAAGACCAAGACATCTACGGAAGAACAAAACTCCTGCAGACGACAAGACTCCTGCGGAAGAACAGAATACTTGTGCGATTTCAAATACCAAGAAGTCAAACAAGTCAACACAATCAATAACAAATCCCAAGAGATCCGGTGTTTCCTTAACCGACTCAAACTGTCTATAAATATGAGTCCTAGGTTTCACATCTCGGGAACACAATCAATCAATATTACGGCTGTCAAGAGTTACATCATCGTGCAACCCTAATCGCCGTCACATCAACAACAACATTATTCGATTCACAGAAATCATTGTTCATAGTCATTCTTAATTATTCTTTTGTAATCATTACTGATAATTAAAGAGATACTTTGAATAATTATTGAGTTCATACTTATTGTGTTTTTGTGTTTGTATTCATCAATAATCATTAAATCAATTAAACGTCAGTTAATGATAATTCCGCGATCATTGATTTGATTTATTTTAATACTGATAATTCCTGAATTGAGATCCTTGGATTCACAGGTGGTATCAGAGCCAAGTGCTCATTGATTTAGATCAATTGATCTATCAGTATTAAAATTGTTTAATTAATTTTTAAACAATTATTTCAGCGACTTATCGTTCAGCAAGCATTTTCTCATTGCTTGTCTGATTTAAATCTATATTCAAATCAATTGAATACTAGATCTGAGTCTTTGATAGTTTTGTCCAATTTAATATTCAAGGTTTCATTCACAACTTTGCACTAAACATGAGTACTTTTGGTGGAGGATCATATCAACCGCCGAAGTTAGAAACCAAAGCTGATTTCAAATCCTGAAAGATCAAGTTCAGAAATCATGTGAACTACATAGATTCTGACTTGTGGGAGTCCATCACTGAGGGTCCTTATATTCCACCCACTCTTGGGCCGGATTATAATGACAAGAATCAGCCTATCAGCACAAAGGGCTTGTCACCTGATGATGTCAAGAAGGTTAAAGTCGATATTAAAGCATACAGTTTGCTTAGTATGGCTTTGCCTGAAGAGATATTAATCAGGTGCGAGAACTACAAAACAGCAAATTCCTTGTGGAAGATACTCCACACTCTCTGTGAAGGGAGTGATGAGATCCGAAGCATAAGGAAAGACACTCTCAGATCACAATATGAAACCTTTCATCATATTGAGGGTGAATCAATTCCTCAACAACTCCATAGATTTATGCAACTTGTTACTGAGATGAACATCTTGGAGTTAAAATATACTACTGAGGAACTGAACAAGAAAATGCTCCACACTTTGCCTGAAAGTTGGAAGCAAACTGTATCCATGTTCAAGAACACCATAGATCTTAAGACAACTGGTCTGGATACTCTGGTTGCTAAAGTAGAAACACTTGAAATGGATGAACAGTCAAGAAACAAGAGTGTGAGAACTCATGTCTCACCTTATCACTTCAAAGAAACCAAAAATGCTGGAAGTGCATTTATCTCAAATAATGAAGGTGATAACTCTTGTACTTTGAGTGATGATGAAGAGGAAGTTAGTTTCTATGCCTCCAAACCAACTAAGAAATCATCTCAAAGTAAGAACCAAAAAGAAAAAGGAAGATCTGCTGAGAAAAGAGATACTAAAGCAACTGATAAATCTTCTCAACAAAACAATCAATCAGAACCAATTACTGTGATATTGGATTCTGAAGAACAAAAAGCAGCCTTTGCAGCTTTTAGTTCTAGCTTTCAAGCTTATCTTGGAAGCTCACTAACATCAGCAAACATCTGCCAGCAAGATTTGGAGGAACTGCCTCCTGATGTAGTAGAAGAGATGGATCTACAATGGTAGATGGCTATGATTGCTTACAGAGCTAAGCAATACTTGAGGAGAAATAAGAATCTGGCTGCAGCTAGTAAAACATCAAAGATTGGTGTTGACAAGTCAAAAGTCAGATGTTTCAAGTGCAATCTCTATGGACACTTTTCTAGAGAATGCAACCAACAATCATCTCAGCAGCATCAGCAGCAGCAGCATCAGCAGCATCAACATCAGCAGCAACAGCAATATCAGAATCAGCAATCAACCTCTCAAAGATCTCTGCACAGACAACCTCAGCTGACAAATACATCCCCACCAGCCACAAATGTATCAGCAGGACCGAGCAATTCTAAGGAGTCAGGACTGATCATACTTCAAGATGGAACATGTAACTGGAGCATGTATGAAAAGGAAGTCTTGGAAGAGAATCAAGCATTAATGGCACACATGGAAAACAAAGTTCCTTCTATGGCCAGAGAGGTAAAAGACAGGTTATGTTCATCAACATGTGTTGAGGAGGTTGAACGTTACAGAGTCCATGCTCAACAATTGGCTGACAAAGTAAAAGAAACAATGATTTTGAATGAATCCCATTTAAGAGAACATAAACTATATCAAATCAAAATTAGTTCTTTGCAAAAGGATTTAGAAAAATATGTTTCTGAAAATTACAGCCTCAAAGCCCAAGTTGAGCATCTGACCACTTCCTTAAAAAAATCCATAGCTGATCATGCATCTACTGAAGTGAAACTTCAGAAGTTTCAACTATCATCTCAGCAATATGAGAAGTTGTTAAACTCTCATATTGAATCAAAGAACAGGTATGGGTTGGGTTATAATGTTATTGCACCACCTATTAATGATAACTATACAACTTTGCCTGTAACAATGACAAATACTTTGTCAAATCATTTTGTGCCAAGCACCAAAATTAATATAAAAACAAACATCAACAATGAAGCTGAGATGAGTGAAACTGAATCTACTGAATCAGAATCACTTAAACATAATGACTCAGATTTTGATAAATATGATGACTTGGATGATTCTGATGAACATGATACTGATCAACTGAACAATGGTAAGAATGTTCAAGTTGAAACTGGTCTTCCCCGAGTTCTTGAAGAATCAAAGCTGCAGTATCCTCCAAAGCAACGAAATATGCTGAAGACTATCTGCAAAAGAATTGCTGAACTGAATGAAGGACTTCAAGAACTGAATCTTCACAAGGTTGATAATTGCGGATCAAGTACTGAGGTACCTTTATCTTCTTCAAATAAAGGTAAGAAACAATAAACTTCAACAAAGAACAAGAAAAATTCAAGTGTTGAAGATCTGCGGAAAGAGAAATCTGAAGAATCAGTAGAACATCTGCAGAAAGCAAAAATTGCCAAGTCAGTAGATCATCTGCGGAAGGCAAAAACTACTGAATCCGCAGAAAAGCAACGGAAGAGAGAAACCGAATCTACGGATGAGGTCAAAGGGCTGCCAACAAACATGCATAGAAAATGCTGAATATCAAGCAACAAAAGGCAGCCAAAGGCAAACAAGAAACAACTGATGATGCTCCCAACAAAAACAAGAAGAAATCAAGTGATCCATCAGCAAATGAGAAAAAGAACAATAAAAAGAAGTCTGAATCTGAAGAAAATTCAGAAGATAAATATTGCAAATGTTGTGATATGAAGAATCACAATACTGATGAATGCTATTTCAGCAGCTATTGTTCCATATGCAATATGAACAATCACATGACTGCTGATTGTTACTTCAACAAACACTGTGCCATATGTGACAAAAATAACCATTCAACTCAGGAATGTTATTTCAATAAGAAGAACAAGAAAAAGAGCAAAAAGAAGTCATAAGATGCATCATCTGAATCAGATTCTCAATCCTCAGAAAGTGACAAAGAGACAAAGATGCAGAAAGAATAACAAAAATCAAAGAAAAGATCCAATGCTGCGGATAAGCCATTGAAAAAGAAAGCACCAACTCAGTCAAAAACACCTCATAGAAAGGTGGATCTGTCAGATAATCAGACTGAAGTGGATAATGGTTTCTTTGATAACTTTGCAAAAGGAACTCCTGTGCCTCAATCAAAGCTGAAAGATGAAGTAACTTTCAAAAATACAGAATCTTCCTCAAAGTTAAAATATCAATCAAAACAAGATAAGTTGAAGAAAGAATCAGATAAGCTGAAACTTCAAGATTAATTCATGAAGGAGTAACTATTGTTGACACTTCTGGCAAACCCAAGACAATTAAGGCTTGGGTTGTCAATTCTAACTAATTTCTTTTTGTGTGCAGGAACAATCATGGAGAGCTGACAACAAGTGGTATGTTGACAGTGGTTGTTCTAGACATATGACAGGAAACTGTGCACTTCTCCATGACTTCAAACATAAACATGCCTCTTATGTGGCATTTTGGTGGGGATAAGAAGGGAGGTAAAATAGTTGGTGAGGGAATTGTAACAAATAGTGTTTTAACATTTGAAAAAGTAAATTACTGTGAAAATTTGCAGTACAATTTACTCAGTGTATCTCAAATTTATGATCAAAATTACATTACACTATTTGATAACACTAATTGTTACATTCTTAAGCCAGGTTTTGCAGTTCCAGCAGACTGGATCTTTCTAAAAGCATCAAGAAAAGGAAACACATATGTTTTGGATATGAACAACACATCACTCACAAGCCATGATACATGCCTGCTGTCTAAGTCTTCAGAAGATGAATCACAATTGTGGCATAGAAGGCTTGTTCATTCCAACATGAAGAACATGAATAAATTGGTGAAAAATGACTTGGTCATTGGATTACCAAAGAAAGAATTTCATTGTTCTAATCATTGTTCTTCATGTTACAAAGGAAAACAAAATAGAGTGTCTCATAAATCCAAAATAATCAACACTAATACTACACCACTCAAATTGCTTCACATGGACCTCTTTGGTCCAACCAATGTGATGAGCATCAAAAAAAGGCAATATTATTTGGTGATAGTAGATGATTTCACTAGATTCACATGGGTCTTTTTCTTAAAACATAAGAGTGAAACATCTGAAACATTAATGGACTTCGTGATCAAGATTGAGAATCAACTTGATTTAAAAGTTAAAATTTTTAGAAGTGATAATGGAACTGAATTTGTTAATGTTGATCTGGATTCTTTTTGCAGGAATAAAGGGATTGCAAGACAATTCAGTGCACCAAGAACTCCACAATAGAATGGAGTGGCTGAAAGAAGAAATAGAACTCTCATAGAAGCAGCCAGAACAATGCTAGCTGATTCTCAGTTGCCCATAACTTTCTGGGCAGAAGCTGTGAATACAGCTTGCAATGTTCAAAATAGGATATTAATTGTCAAAGAACATAATAAAACTCCTTATGAGCTCTTATTTAAAAGAAAACCTTTTATAGGATATCTTAGAGCTTTTGGGTGTCATGTGTCCGTATTAAATACTAAAGAACAATTGGGAAAATTCTCTGAAAAAACCTATGATGGTTTCTTTGTTGGATATTCATCCACTTCTAAATCATATAGGGTCTATATTCCAGAACATAACATTGTTGAAGAGACTCCCAATGTTTCTTTTGATGAATCCATGTTTACAACATTTGTAAAAGGATCATCTTGGTTATTTGATATTGATGCATTAACTGAATCACTTAACTCTGGTTATCTGATTAATGCAGGTTCTGCGGATACATGCTATCCATTTGTGCCTCCAAGTTTGAATGAAGTGCCAGTGACAGCTGACCCACCAAGGGCACAAACTTTAACTGCACCTCAACAAGAATCAAGTCAGCATCATGCAGCTACATCCGAAGCAAATCGTTCATCCGCAGCACATATAAATACATCCGCAGATGCATCAGCATCCGTAGATGTAAATCCTGCTTCAACCACTGACCAAAGGGATGGAGAGGATGTGTTGAATCAACAAAACATGCCAGCAAATCAACAATGTTCATCCATGGATGGTGAAGTAACCCCTACGGAAGTACAAAATGCCTCCGTAGATGTTGAAGTTAATCCTGCGGAAGAACAAAATGCTTTCGTAGAACTTCCTGCGGAAGAAGACAGCCATGCAGCAACTGAAACTCAAGCTGATCCTAATGAACATGAGCCATTTGATTACTTCATAGACTCATCTTCTCAGCTGAATGCATCTGCATCCATGGGTTTCTCAAACTTAGAATCAACAATTCCAGTTGATGCTGTTTCAACAAGCAGAATTCACAAGTCTCATCCCTCAGATAATATCATTGGAGACTTGAATGCAAGAATTACAAGGAGCAAAGGAGGAGTAGCAAACATTTGCCTGTTCACCTGCTTTTTGTCTCAGACAGTTCCTGCAAATATTATAGCTGCTTTAAAAGACAACAGCTGGATTGAGGCTATGCAAGAAGAGCTACAACAATTCAGAAAACAAAAGGTGTGGAATCTTGTAGACTTGCCTCAAGGTCAACATCCAATAGGAACAAGGTGGCTCTTTAAAAACAAGCTGGATGACAGTGGTATAATCGTAAGAAACAAAGCCAGACTTATTGCTCAAGGATATACTCAAGAAGAAGGGATAGACTATGATGAAGTTTTTGCACCAGTTGCAAGAATTGAAGCTATAAGGGTCTTCCTAGCTTATGACTCATTCAAGAAATTCACAGTCTATCAAATGGATATGAAGTGTGCTTTCCTTTATGGGAAAATTGATGAAGAATTATATGTGGCTCAACCCCCTGGATTTGAGGATCCTGACTATCCACATAGAGTATACAAGCTTGACAAAGCTTTGTATGGTCTTCATCAAGCACCAAGGAAGTGGTATGACACATTGTTATCTTTCCTGCTGAAGAATGGTTACAAAAAGGAACCATTGATCAGACACTCTTCCTCAAACATGAACATCAAGATCTTTTGGTGGTTCAAATATATGTTGATGACATAATATTTGGATCAACCAACAAGAAACTGTCTCAAAGCTTTGAAGAGTTAATGAAATTTGAATTTCAGATGAGCTCCATGGGAGAATTGACATTCTTCCTTGGCTTACAAGTTCATCAGAAAACAGATGGCATTTTCATCAATCAAGAAAAGTATATTCATCAAATCCTGAAGAAGGACAACTTACTGATACAACTTCATGCAAGACACCTGCCTCAACAATAGACAAGATTGTGCCTGACCCTGCTGGAAAATCAGTAGATCAAAGATTTTATAGATCAATGATCGGTTCTTTAATGTACTTAACTGCCAGTAGACCTGACATAATGTTTGCTGTTTGTGTTTGTGCCAGGTATCAATCAGACCCAAAAGAGTCCCATCTGAATGCTGTGAAGAGAATATTCAGATTTCTGAAAAGCAAACCAGCTCTAGGACTGTGGTATCCAAAAGATGGAGATTTCAGTCTTTACTCATATTCAGATAGTGACTATGGAGGGTGTAACAACAACAGAAAATCCACAACTGGTGGATGCCAGTTTTTGGGACCAAGGCTTGTTTCATGGCAGTGCAAGAAGCAAACTAATGTATCTGTATCCGCAGCTGAAGCTGAGTACATAGCTGCTTCAGCTGGTTGCTCTCAAGAACTTTGGTTGCAAAACCAATTACTTGATTATGGTTACAATTTCCTTCAAACACCAATTCATATTGATAATTCAGCTGCTATGTTTATCACTGCTAACCCAGTCCAACATAGTAAAACAAAACATATTGAAATCAGATACCATTTTCTGAGAGATTGCTCAGAAAAGGGTTTAATCAAGTTAGTCAAAGTGGACACAACAAATCAGCTTGCTGATTTGTTCACTAAAGCCTTTGATTCTGTTAGATTTAATTTTCTGATAGAATCTCTGGGAATGATTAACTTAGAATAAATCATCAAAAGCATATGACTGTCCTTGTGTAGAGTAATGGTTAGGGATGATTTAAGTGTCTGATAGCATGTTTATGCAAGTCATATGTATGGGAAATGATAGTACACTATGCTTGGCCTTCTTTAACTACAACTAAAACTGACTTGTAACATTATGATATGTGAGTAGGTTCATCTTGAGTGGAAACTACACTAAGAGCATGCCAAACTAAGAGAAACAGGTATCTGTCTGTGGGAACTTCATTTTGAGAGTCAGGAAGGTAAGTTATCTCCTGATATGACCAAATCACTTGCACAAGCACACTATGTAAAATACTTTATAATCTTCTATCTTTGCAAAGTTATATTCCCTTTGTTTTATGTGAACAAAGACCTGGGAATATGATTAAAGAGTATGATCTTCATTCTCCTTCTGTTTTGTGTAAACAAAGACATCGGTTAAGTTCACCTCTGTTTTACGAGAGTAAAGACCTGGTGACTATGAAGATCATATCTCAGCTCTAAAAAGAATCACTTGTGATCAATTGTACATCAATTCAAAGAGCTTCAAACATCAAAGCATTCATGAGACTGCAATATGTCTCAAGATAGAACTTATAACTTAATGTACATAGTCATTAAGTGTGAAAAGTAGTGATTCGCCTCACCTACGGAGTACAAACTCTAATAACACTTGAATGCGGAACTCATGACAGTTACTGATTAACAAACTTCAAAACATGATAAATAGCATGCCTAGTTGATACATTACTCATGTATGAATTTAAGTGGATCTATATACTTACAATCAGGTGTGCAATGAATCAAATAATCAACATCCGCAGAAGCCGAGTCATAGTATGATCCCTTTATATATATATGCATGCATGCAATTTTTTAAGTCAGAGGTTTCATTTGTCCTTTTAACTGATTTTCTCTCACTTAGACTGTCATATTCCTCTCATGCCTGTTTACAGCTTAAATTTATGATGAATGCAACAGTTTAACATTAATCACAAATTTAGGGGGAGTAGTTCATGCATGAAAAACAATAAAAAAGCTGTTAATTCAGTGTGAAGGAATTGGAACTTGAGCACTAACTTGAATGCAGGATACATGACACTTGCTTTCTTGTACTTAATTGCCACTCAAACAAAGTCAACATGGTCCAATATCAACACATGATTCTACTTAGTAGATATCATACATGTAAAGTTTAACAAAACTTTAATTTCCGTAGAAGTTTCAGTAATATTTCTCATTCGTAGGAGTAACAGTGAAATTTCTGCATCCGCAGAAGTTTCATTAATACTTCGCATCCGCAGAAGTAATAGTGAAATTTCTACTTCAGCAGAACAGTAACAGTAACTGCATATTCGTAGGATTGGTAAACTACGGATGTGCTAGTAACAAGAGGGATTGCCTGAGCTAAGACATTCGCAGATGTTAAGGCATCCGCAGATGTTAAGGCATCCGCAGATGTTAAGGCATCCGCAGATGTTAAGGCATCCGCAGATGTTAAGACTTCCGCAGATGTTCTGCGGAAAAAGTAATGCATCTGGAATAAACTTGGTATACGGAAAGGGATAAAGGGGAAGTGGGCCCAACATAATTAATAAAAGAAATTAATGTGTTCGTTTATAAATAAGGTTTTTGACTCGAGAACTCATTAATTACCTTTTCAGAGAACTTTTTTAGTTTCTAACCTAGAAAATCGCCCACTTTCCCCCTCATTCAAACTTTTAAAAAATCCGTTCCGAAAAAGCATAAACTACATTATCCAGTAATCGATTATCAGTATTGCGAAGGTAAATCATGTTCTAATTCTCAGTACGGAACTGGTTAATCTGTGTTTGTCATTAAAACGATTCGACTTCATGTGAGATTTATGCTTAATCTATTTTCGTTGTTGATTACAGATGGCAAACAGATTCGCAAAAGAACATAATGTGTGCGCATTCTTAAATACCGATGATCCTGCTGCTGAAGGATGTCGAGATATCATAAGATATCTTCGACGGTCCAGGCTCTTCTATGCCTTAACGGCAGAGCCTGTGATTCATCAGGCACACATAATCGATTTTTCGAACTCTGCACGAGTTGAACAAGAAGGAGATAATGAAGTGATTGCTGCTGAGATTCTGACTGAACGTATTCGGATCAATGAAAGCACAATTAGACGATGTCTGGAATTGGGTGAATGAGAGATTGGGCACCCTGATGTATTTGAAAATGAATACATTAAGAAGGTGTTTAACCTAATGGGATATGATGGCGACTTTGATAAAGGGGAAATAAAGAAGGGTAGGCTATGCAAACCATATCGATTCCTATGCCATACCTACCTGAAGTGCATATCCAACAGGAAGTCAGGGCTTGATAGATTTTCTCGACACATATCTTCAGGAATCATTGGGATCTTCGAGGGTAGAACTTACAACTACTCCAAGTACATTTTCAACTATCTAAGTGATTAAGTCAAACTTCAGTGGAATGACAAAATGTATATGTTCCCAAGGTTCTTACAACTGGTGATCAACTCTGAACTTCCAAGGCTATCAAGAGTAGGAAAAGTGTTTGTGCAAGCACACTTGGGTAAATCTGTGCTGAACAAAATTAGTGGGAAGTACCAGGATGAAGACATGCCCATGTTTGCACATGTGGTTGATGCTCATGCTGACATACCATAAGGATTACTATGGATAGATGAAGAAGCAGAGACATCTGCTGAATCTGAACCAGCTCCTCATCAACACCAATCACCCAGCCAAACACCCCCTCATCAACACCAATCACCCAGCCAAACACCCCCTCACCAACACTAATCACCAACCAGTATAAACACCCAACCTATCTCACCCATCCATCACCATGTTTGCCCACAACTAATATCTTCATCTTCCACCAACAACACCCAGCTGATCTCACCAGTACAACACCAATCACCATCACCTTCTCATTCATCCTCGCATAACACCCAACCTCTCTCTCCATTCCAAATCCAATCTCCTATTCAACTACTACCAGACACACCAAAACAACCATCCCCGGAAAGTGCTAGCACTGAACAAATTGACATAACTGAGTCTTTGAATTCTGTTTACACAGGAGAGACTAAGTTGATGTCTCAAGCTAGCACTGTTCCTGTCACACCCCAACCTTGACGGCGGAAACGCCGAGGTGTGAGAGTTACGATTGTTCACAGCCACATAACGCTATTATTAGTACCAAATATATTAATCAAGATTTAATTGTAACAATACAAGTAAATGTTTAAACAAAGATACATTAGGAATACAAAGATAAAAGTAACAAGATCATTCGTTTATTTCTCTAAGTCCAATCCTAAGTGTGATAAGCTTCAAAGTGTAGAACACATACTTGAGGTATTCCTGAAACATGTTAATTAAAAGGTCAACACAAAAATGTTGGTGAGCATTCCATAGTTTTCAATACATAAGTATATAAAAGATGGCAATTCAAGTCATAAGTTAGTGAATAGAGTGATCAGGGATGTTATGAACAATGCAACAATCAAACCTCGACAAAGTTTTACAAGTCTTATACGTTAAAAGTATATACGATCAGCTAAGTGTATTTGGTTCCCTAGTGCACAAGCATACGGCTCCTAGGAGTCGGCAATACATCGACTTTAGCACCAAATAGGTTGTCTGTCCCATAGATCTATGACTTCGCTGGGCTAGCAATAGTTAATGATTGTACATATAACGCCATAACATGGTAACCACAAAAGTTCAACTAACTACAACTTTAAATAAATTGCCATAAAGTTTACAAGTCTCGAATAAGTTTACAAGTGCAATGATATAAGTTAACATGTTTCACCCCAAAGTGTGAAAATAAGAAAAAGGGGTATGGAAATACTCACTTGGCAAAACAAGTATAAGATTGACGATTAATAAGAATAATAAGCAACGTTCCAACGTAAACCTTCACAAGGTACCTAATCATGCGTATATATATTACAAGATTTAAGTTTGATAATAAGATTGACGATTTAATGTGAACCAGGGTTTCATTAGAATTGGGGGTTTTTAACAAGTAAATAGATTTATATAATGACATTGTTTATATTTTGATTAAATGAAAAGAACTATACTATTTAAGTGTTTTAATACGGAAAAGAAACTAGGCATAATGATATAAGATGTAAATAAATTTTCATAGTCTTTGAAATAAACATGATTTATCTATGATTAAAATAATATATTGACCAATAATAATTTATTAACTTTATTTAAAGTACATTCTATGAGAAAATAACTCAAAATGACTTTTTGTAAATAATTTATGAAATTATAAAAATATATATAATTGCAATTATCTTGAATATTCCATAATTAAGGGTAAAATGGTGTCCAATAATAATTTAATGATTTAAATTATTAATTAAAATCCATTTTTATAAAAGTAACTATTTATAATATTTGTAAATAATAATAAAAAATATTAAGGTTTTTAAAGAACTAATTTTCAGAAAACAATTTAATAATTTTTAGAACAAGCAAGGTTTATAAAACTGGTTTCTATAATTTTTAGAAATTTTTTTATAAATTTTTAAAGGTTAGAGAACCCCCTAAAAATTTAATGAGGTTGCCCGGGTTCGAACCCGGGACCTCTTGGTTGTGCTGACTGCGATTTACCATTAAGCTGAGGGCCGTGGTCATGTCAATGAATGGTTTCCAAGTTTTATAAACCAAGATTTCAAACCACCCCCAATTCGTATGAACCCTAGATCCGGTTGAACTTAAATTGAACAACAAATCGATGTTTGGTTGAGGTAGCGAAGGGTTGGGGCGGTTTCATTGCATTCAATTTCGATGTTTGGTTGAGGTTTGATGGACGCCGGAGACCGACCGGACCGTGGCCGGTTTTGGCCGGAGATCGGGGAGAGAGAAAAAGAGGTTTTGGGTTTTTAAATTTACACAAATGATCCCCTGTGGTTTGTAAAGTTGCCAATTGAGTTTTAAAGTTTTAATTAAGTTTTAACTAATTACAATTTAGTCCTTGAAGTTTTAAAATGTTATTATTTTATGTTAAAACTAGTTAAATACAAGTTTTAAAACTTATATTGTTTCTATTTTTTTACAAGATTACTTTTAATGTGATAATTATTATTAATCTTATTGTTATGATTATTATTGTTATTAATATTATTATTGTTAATATTGTTATTATTATTATAATAATAATAATTATTATTTTATTTAAGATTATTATCACCTTAAATTTTGTAATAATAAGCAAACATTATAACACTTTATAATGTTTTTTTTATTATTATATTAATTTGTTAATCACCAAATTAATTATTAAATATAACAAACCCCTAAAGTTTCAAGATGGCATAAAAGGCCCTTTTAAGATTTAACAAAGTTAACTTTTAATTTAACGAAAATACGAGATGTTACAGTCTCCCCAACTTAAAAGAATTTCGTCCCGAAATTAAGAATGAACTTAAATGAGCAAAAGAGTTAAAATAAAAGATAAGTGTACAAACTAACAGTGGTTGACGTTTAATTACAGATGAAACGCTTCACTTTATGAAATCTTACAAGATTCTTGGCATAATGCATGCCAATTTGAACCCTTTCAGTGAAATGTGAGACGTTTTGAGATGAAATGTTAGAAAACGATGACGAGTTACCGTGGTATATTAGACTTATAAGCCACAACTTCTAGAATATAAGTTCGTAGTAAAATGATGTCTAGAAATAAATAAAAGACCAACAATGATAAAAAAATTAACCGTCGGGATTTAAGAATCCCAAACGTCATTATATGAAACAATCTTAACGCATATCTTGTGAATATGTATTTCTCCTTTGACCAACCATCGATCTAAGTATAATACGATATGCGGAAATTTTGGAATGAGTTCACGACGATGGTTAAGAATATTATTAAAAACAGAAAATAAATCAATCATTCAAAATAACGATCGAGGTTTTAATACCATACCACGGTATACGAATATTTGAAACAGATACAGGTCAATTTCTCGACCCGTCATCCCACATAAATCAAAAACAGATACAGGTCAATTTCTCGACCCATCATCCCACATAAATCAAATTGAATTTTTAGCCAATCGGTCTATAATGCACCAATTGTCATCATGACATTTAAAATAAGAAGCATTTAGTGAATGAAAAGTTAAACAGGAGATTCACGGGAACACGAAGGTTAGGTTTTATCATATGTAAAGGTAAGACAATTGGACACATGCCAAGTTATGTCTTTTCTTTTATGCCATACCCATGACTACAAATTGCGAAATTTTATGAACCATTATATCCACGTCGCAATGAGGATAATAACGAGTCTTGTTGTTCAACACCACGATAGAATTTCAATGATTTTCAAGGTTAAGAATTCAAAAGCGATTCAAGAAGTGACGCGAACAATAGGAGCTGCATTTGTAAATATATTGTAAGGATAGCAAATTTTCAAGCACAGTTTGCATACTCAGTTCATCAAACCCATGAGCACAGTTGAGAACATTCGTATGACTAGAGACATAATCACAAGTTGATAACGTCATTATTTAGCAAAAAGATTGTTTAAGGAAGCTACCATCACTCAATCATGTGTTAATGATATCTCAAAATGAAAGTCGATGAATAAGGAATAAATGGTTCCATATAGCTAGATCACATCAAAACATGAGAATAAAGGGAAAGAAATTGATTTAAGAATTTAAATGCTCCAAGCTCGGAATCAAAATCAACCTAGAGTGATCGGGTCTCCTTTCAAGTTCAGAGATCATGCTTTGGCTTGATAGGTCGAAACACTAACATTGTTTCACCCTTCAAGTTACTACATGCTTCTCGTCACTTGATTACAACCTTAGTAAGTTGAAGATCAAGAAATGAGAATAGTTATCAAGGTGTGGTTTTCACTCCTAACTTGATGGTGTATTCCCAAGGTATGACCACTAACTTACCAATCAAAAAGTTCGATCCCAACTCATTGTTGAGGATCCACAGAAATAAGACGAGGTAACTCACCATTAGGGTAAGGGACATCTCTCCTATCTTAACGGTGAAGTTTTACAAAAACAAAATATAACAAGATGAACTTCTTCATCAAAATCCAGAATTTACTCCTACTTTGATGAGGTCATCTCATTTGAACAAATACAATTCATAAAAATGATATTATCATCAAGGTATGGAATTCACGACTATCTTGATGATTGAATTTCATAATAACAAGAAAACAATCGAAGATTGACATCTGTCACCAAAGTACGGGTTTCAATCCTATTTTGGTGACATCATGTCATTTGTGAAATGCCATTCCAAAGAAAATAATTGCAGTTAATCCTCAAGATAAGGTAATCACCCCAATCCAGAGGATGAAATTTCATAAAACACACGATTGGAAACCATTTATCAAAACGAATAGAGAATCATCAAAGTAAGGGAATTACCCCTTTTTTGATGAGTTAGAATCATTTAGGAGATACGAATGTTCTTAGTCATAGGTTGACTTACAAACGCTTGCATCTCCCATGGTGCAAACGGTACGAAGTTTGACATAACAGCGAAAAGAAAAGAATATCAATTAGAAATTCAGGAAATTTCAGGTTACATCAATGTATCAACAGGAAAAATCATGCTTACAAGCTTAAGATCAAAGTTCGAGATAGCAGAATTTGTTATGATGATGTTCAAATCTTGAATAATTTAAATCAGGAAGACAAAATCAAGGACAAGAATGATTCGACATCATAATGAGATGTGAACATTCGATTCATAATCGAAGGAAATACATGGACTTCTCAAGATATGAGGTCAGTCATAACCTTATTGAAGACACGCGTACTTATAAGTGGTAACAAAGTTATAATTAGTTTATTCGATCATTAAGGTGAGTGACCACTTATAATATTTGAGTTAACAAAGTTAACATTCAATCAGCAAAGTATCCCGAGATGTAGGAATTTCACCTACAGTATTGCATGTTCTTAGTTATGGGACACATCCTTAAGAAGATTTTAGAACTATAAGTAACGGTTTAAAGTTTTAAAGACCATACGGTTTAGATTCCCAATATCTTTGGGTATATTAAGAGTCATGTTCACGTTGGTCGAGGTATAGGAATAGTTTTATGTAACGCTGAGTTCAATATCGTTACACGTTACACGTTGAGCGTTTAAACGTAAGAGTTGAAATGTAAGATGAGTTCAATATTAAGAGGAACATTATTTAGGTTAAGAATGAGAAGATATCTAAACTTTAGTGATAAACCAGTTCAAGGATTCAAGGATTTTTAAGATACAAAAAGGATGGTTCCATTTGGTAACGCATTACCATTTGGAATCGTTGACACGTCAAGGTAATTTGACCCATTTGCCATAGAGACTTGTGTATGTTGACCATAGTTTATCACTCATCCCAGAAATCCCCAGGTAAGCATAACTGGTCTCACAATGAGATTTATACGATATGCTTGCCTTAGCCCGAAGGCCTTTTGCCAGGAAATCCAGAATACAGGTGTCTATGTGTCACATAAGTTTCTTTGGTTCATAGAATCAAAACCTTGATGAGATTTTTATAGATTAGACGTAGAGTCTAAGGAATTAACCCCACGATGATAAGTGTAGATTCCATACGTCGTCGAGAATAAGTTTAGGAAGTTTCATTTGTCGGGGAGAGTCAAAAAGTCAAAGATAAGTTTAGGGAGACAAGTAACTAAGTTTTAAGCATACATAAGGCAATCCTATGCTAAGGCATCAAGTTGCACAAAAGGCATGGCATTATGTAGCATGCAAACAACATGTAAGCACAAAAGTATAAGGATATTTCTATGAGGTTCATGCAACTATAGTCTAGGTCACCATTTCTAGTAACCTAAATCCCTATAGTTATGGGCTCTGATACCAATCTGTCACACCCCAACCTTGACGGCGGAAACGCCGAGGTGTGAGAGTTACGATTGTTCACAGCCACATAACGCTATTATTAGTACCAAATATATTAATCAAGATTTAATTGTAACAATACAAGTAAATGTTTAAACAAAGATACATTAGGAATACAAAGATAAAAGTAGCAAGATCATTCGTTTATTTCTCTAAGTCCAATCCTAAGTGTGATAAGCTTCAATGTGTAGAACACATACTTGAGGTATTCCTGAAACATGTTAATTAAAAGGTCAACACAAAAATGTTGGTGAGCATTCCATAGTTTTCAATACATAAGTATATAAAAGATGGCAATTCAAGTCATAAGTTAGTGAATAGAGTGATCAGGGATGTTATGAACAATGCAACAATCAAACCTTGACAAAGTTTTACAAGTCTTATACGTTAAAAGTATATACGATCAGCTAAGTGTATTTGGTTCCCTAGTGCACAAGCATACGGCTCCTAGGAGTCGGCAATACATCGACTTTAGCACCAAATAGGTTGTCTGTCCCATAGATCTATGACTTCGCTGGGCTAGCAATAGTTAATGATTGTACATATAACGCCATAACATGGTAACCACAAAAGTTCAACTAACTACAACTTTAAATAAATTGCCATAAAGTTTACAAGTCTCGAATAAGTTTACAAGTGCAATGATATAAGTTAACATGTTTCACCCCAAAGTGTGAAAATAAGAAAAAGGGGTATGAAATACTCACTTGGCAAAACAAGTATAAGATTGACGATTAATAAGAATAATAAGCAACGTTCCAACGTAAACCTTCACAAGGTACCTAATCATGCGTATATATATTACAAGATTTAAGTTTGATAATAAGATTGACGATTTAATGTGAACCAGGGTTTCATTAGAATTGGGGGTTTTTAACAAGTAAATAGATTTATATAATGACATTGTTTATATTTTGATTAAATAAAAAGAACTATACTATTTAAGTGTTTTAATACGGAAAAGAAACTAGGCATAATGATAAAAGATGTAAATAAATTTTCATAGTCTTTGAAATAAACATGATTTATCTATGATTAAAATAATATATTGACCAATAATAATTTATTAACTTTATTTAAAGTACATTCTATGAGAAAATAACTCAAAATGACTTTTTGTAAATAATTTGTGAAATTATAAAAATATATATAATTGCAATTATCTTGAATATTCCATAATTAAGGGTAAAATGGTGTCCAATAATAATTTAATGATTTAAATTATTAATTAAAATCCATTTTTATAAAAGTAACTATTTATAATATTTGTAAATAATAATAAAAAATATTAAGGTTTTTAAAGAACTAATTTTCAGAAAACAATTTAATAATTTTTAGAACAAGCAAGGTTTATAAAACTGGTTTCTATAATTTTTAGAAATTTTTTTATAAATTTTTAAAGGTTAGAGAACCCCCTAAAAATTTAATGAGGTTGCCCGGGTTCGAACCCGGGACCTCTTGGTTGTGCTGACTGCGATTTACCATTAAGCTGAGGGCCGTGGTCATGTCTAGGAATGGTTTCCAAGTTTTATAAACCAAGATTTCAAACCACCCCCAATTCGTATGAACCCTAGATCCGGTTGAACTTAAATTGAACAACAAATCGATAATGTTAGTGAAATTAGTCTTAGGGCTTTTAATCCCCATGTAAAACCGAGTATGGGGGTGTCTAATTACCCGAAAGATGTTAGAAATCGATGCTAGTTGTTGAAGAACAGTCAGGGCCCAGGTGATGTGGTGTTCGTGATGCAAATGTTGATGATACCCAAATCCGTTGCACATAGAGCTCCTATCATACTCGATAATCGAAAGCCCTTTATCAATTTCAGGTCTTGATGTCAATATGATGTTGTTCGAGTAGGTTGCAGGTCACGATGAAGGTGGGTAGTCGAATTCGATTTTGGTGTTTGTTTTAGGAGAAATTGAAGATGGTAATCATTTAGAGCTAGATATACGATCGTTCACGTTCAATTAATTGGATTGTTATTAGTTTTAATGGTTTGAACGGTTTGATGCTTGATGTCGAGTTTCGGTTTCTTGATTAAACGCCCTTAACGATCCTTAATGTCGAGTAAAACATGGTAACCGGTTCGAATCGAGGTAGCGAAGGGTTGGGGCGGTTTCATTGCATTCAATTTCGATGTTTGGTTGAGGTTTGATGGACGCCGGAGACCGACCGGACCTTGGCCGGTGTTTGGCCGGAGATCGGGGAGAGAGAAAAAGAGGTTTTGGGTTTTTAAATTTACACAAATGGTCCCCTGTGGTTTGTAAAGTTGCCAATTGAGTTTTAAAGTTTTAATTAAGTTTTAACTAATTACAATTTAGTCCTTGAAGTTTTAAAATGTTATTATTTTATGTTAAAACTAGTTAAATACAAGTTTTAAAACTTATATTGTTTCTATTTTTTTACAAGATTACTTTTAATGTGATAATTATTATTAATCTTATTGTTATGATTATTATTGTTATTAATATTATTGTTGTTAATATTGTTATTATTATTATAATAATAATAATAATTATTTTATTTAAGATTATTATCACCTTAAATTTTATAATAATAAGCAAACATTATAACACTTTATAATGTTATTTTTTTATTATTATATTAATTTGTTAATCACCAAATTAATTATTAAATATAAAAAACCCCCAAAGTTTCAAGATGGCATAAAAGGCCCTTTTAAGATTTAACAAAGTTAACTTTTAATTTAATGAAAATACGAGATGTTACAGTTCCTGTATCACCTACACTTTCTGAGAATCAAGCTATGTCTGATCACACTGCACCTATTTTACCAATTGAAACTCATTTACAAGAGAATTTGCAACAGACTGAACCTCGGAAAGAACAAAAGATTGGAGAGGAAGTGATTGCCTATCATGAGGATGATCTCAGTGATAGTGACATCCCTGTCAGCAAAAGCTAATTGGTTGCTGAGTACAACAAATTAGTACTCAAATCAAACAAGCGAAAACAAAGAATCCAAGAGCTTGAAGGAATCATTAAAGAGAAGGATGAAGAGTTGATGAGGCAAGAAGCCAGATTGAAAAGGCTGAGAGATGATGCCAAGAGCAACAATGAAGTAATCGATGCACTTTTGCAAAATGAACAAGAGTTGCAGGCATTCTTGAAAAATGAGAAAAGTGCAAAAGCTCAGCTAATCAAAGTGAAAGATAAAGAGATAGAGCAGTTGAAAAAGAAAATTTCTGCATTGGAATCAAGGATTGCCCCAAGTACTGAACAAACAAAACTACCTGCAGAAGCTCCAAAGAAACTGATTCTGTATTCTCGAAAGAGAAAATACTTGGGTGCAAGCAAGAAGGAAGTTGAAAATGAAGGTACTCCAAAAAGGCAAAAGCTTTCATCTCCTAAACATACACCTTCAGTAGATGTATCTACTGTGAAGGTATCATCCGGAGATGCTGATGAAAGTGACAAAGAATGGGAGGAGCTGACCAAGATGGATTCCCCCACTGATCAAAAGGAAGCAAAGGCCGATGACCTTCTAACCACAGCAGATATTATAGAAGAGAGGCCTGATTCAAGCATGTTCATGACCCTCATCAACCATGGTTTTCCTTATGACATGGTTGAGAGGATGAATTCAACTGAAATGAAGAATCTGCTGAAAGAATTTGAACTTGCAAGATTCATAATCCCAAACTGTGATTATGAAGCCTTCACAGTCTTTCGGTCATTAGAGAAAATCAAGAAAGACTTGGACCATTATGACACAACTAAACTAACAAAGTACAATATGACATGCTAGTTACAAGGTCACAATTATAAACCACATGAGCTCAAAGGTAGATCTACTGGAGAACTGCGGAGGATGATGGAGCATGTGATGACAATGGAATTAGAAACTGGTGTCAAATTCAGAACCACAACTCCACATCTAACTCATGACCAACAAAGCAAGCTTGCTGCTGATCCAATCACTGTTGAACCTAAGGATCAGCATAAAGAAAAAGGAAAACTGATCAGAGAGCCAAGGGCAGTAATCCCTGGAAAGGTATGGCCTCTGGGAACAACAGTCAGGGAAATAACTGAACAGAAATCTACTCTGATTGAACTATATGACCATATCACAACTCCCAGCTCTGCGGAAGAACACAAGATTATGGTCTGGAAATATGATCCAGACTGGGATTGTGCAGTAATCAAGAGGACATCTGGAAGAATTCATTACTTCCATGATGTGGAAGCTTTATTGAGTCTTCCGGAGCAAGACATCAAAGACCTACAAAGCATACCCATTTCCAACTATCCAATCCATCTTAAGGGAAGAGACTTCTCTGCAGCTGTGAATGGAATGAAAACTAGATTTACTGATGATGTGCTCAAACAAGCAAAGAAAGATGATCTGGAGCACAAAAAGATCAAACAAAGTAAGAAAAGAAGATTAGCTGAAGTCTCATCTCTTGTAGATGATGATATGTTAAAGAGGGTTGGATGCTTGAACAAAAACTCAGAGTCCATCAAAAGCTTCAAAGGAAATCAATTTACTTATCCCATCACAGAATGGGGTTATGTTGAAAAAACAAAAGAGCTAGTATTATTGAGAAATGCTGATGGGAAGAAAGCTGAAAAGATAAGGATTTTTGACCCAGTAGAGATCAAAATGCTTCATCCAAGCTATACATCATATCTCCATGACAAATTCTTCCCAAAGCTATCAGATGAAAAAGCTCAGAATGATCTCTGCCTATATGTGCATATGATTTAAGTTGTAGACAAATTGCATGCAAAGGCATACAAGAGAAGAAAACATGAAGCTGGACTGCTGAAAGGATCAATAATAGAAGAAGTGTCAGAACTCAGAATCTCAGAAGAAGATGAGCTTAAGATTGTGCATAACGATAGTGTAGTGGACACACTCACTACTGAAGAAGACATTTTGGGCCTGAGCTATGAAACACTGAAGAAGATCAGCAAGATGAAGATCAAGTACAAGTACGATGATCAGAAGACTGCTGTATCTTACTTCTACAACAAGATGATAGCAAGAGTAAAAGAGCTTGCAGTTTTGAAGGACTGATTACAAGGAGCTAAGCCTAAGGGGGAGTATTGTTAGGTCTAGATCATTTTGTATAGGCTTAGAACTTGGATCAGGTCTTGTAATTAATATTTGTAACAGTCAGTGTGTATATATATATATGTGCATTGAATCTATAGCTTAACCCATATATATGTGTGCTGCTTTGTGACTGTTGACAGGCAAAATCAATATACTTGGTGGGATTTTTGAAATTGACCAAGTGTAAGAAACATCTACGGATGAACATTATTGTTAATCCGTAGATATGTCTTACAAGACCACATCACAAGTGAAGATTCCTGAGGATGACAAGAATTGCATGAAGTGAAGACTTCTACGGAAGACAGAGTTCCTACGGAAGAACAACACTTCTACGGAAGACCAAGACATCTACGGAAGAACAAAACTCCTGCGGACGACAAGACTCCTACGGAAGAACAGAATACTTGTACGATTTCAAATACCAAGAAGTCAAACAAGTCAACACAATCAATAACAAATCCCAAGAGATCCGGTGTTTCCTTAACCGACTCAAACCATCTATAAATATGAGTCCTAGGTTTCACATCTCGGGAACACAATCAATCAATATTACGGCTGTCAAGAGGTACATCATCGTGCAACCCTAATCGCCGTCACATCAACAACAACATTATTCGATTCACAGAAATCATTGTTCATAGTCATTCTTAATTATTCTTTTGCAATCATTACTGATAATTAAAGAGATACTTTGAATAATTATTGAGTTCATACTTATTGTGTTTTTGTGTTTGTGTTCATCAATAATCATTAAATCAATTAAACGTCAGTTAATGATAATTCCGCGATCATTGATTTGATTTATTTTAATACTGATAATTCCTGAATTGAGATCCTTGGATTCACAATTGTTTATTTTCATCATCAACTAAACGGTGGAAAATTCTAAAAGATCATATACCCACATTTACTCTTAAATCATTATCACAAACACGTTGGAAAAGTCGAGTTGAAAGTGTTAAAGCAATTAAATTTCAAGCTCTATAATTGAGAAATGCATTGTTAGCCTTACGTGATGATTGTAAAGACTTTAAACTTAAAAGTGAGGCTAATTCCTTAGCGACACTTGAATTGGAAAATTTTGAATTCTTATTAGGTATGATTATTTGGTATGATGTTTTGTATGCTATTAATTTGGTTAGTAAGAACTTACAATCTAAAGATATGTGTCTTGATGATGCTATAGATCAACTTAATAAACTTATTTCTTTCTTTAAAAAATATAGAGAAGATGGATTTGAAAAGGCTTTGGTTGTCGCTAAAGAAATAGCTATAGATATGAATGTTAAACCCAAATTTTGTAAGAAACGTATTATTTATAGAAATAAAAAGTATGATCAAAATGTTGATAATGAAACTATCAAAACTCCTATTGAATATTTTATAATTGATTATTTTTTGTATATAATAGACCAAGCTACTTCTTCACTTCAAACTAGATTTGATCAATTTAATGAGTTTGAAACTAATTTTGGTTTTCTATTTAGTATAAAAAGGTTAAAATCCATAAATGAAGAAAGTTTAAAAGAAAAATGTATTCATCTTGAACATGTTTTAAAGCATGATGATAAAGTAGATATTAATGGTTTAGATCTATTTCAAGAACTAAAGTTTTTAAGAGAACTTATAGATATAAAATGTGATACACTTTTAAAGATATTAAATTATATTAAATAATTTAATTCTTTTCCAAATGCATTTATTGAATATAGAATTATTTTAACTATTCTTGTAACCGTTGCTTCTGCTGAACGAAGTTTTTCTAAGTTAAAATTGATTAAAAATTATCTAATCTACAATGTCACAAGAAAGATTAAATGGTTTAGCTATTTTAGCGATTGAAAAAGAATTTTTAAAAAAAATTGATTATGACGAGTTTATTAAAGAATTTGCAACAAGTAAAGCTAGAAAGATAAATTTAATTTAAAAATATTTATTTAAATAAAGTAAAACTTATTTATTTAAGTAAGTTTATAGCATCATCAAAACATCAAAAAAAATTTAACTCCGCCAATTATAAACTTTTTTAGTTTGTTATTACAGTCCCAAGCCCGGATAAAGGAGGAGGGTTTTTTATAACAATGATTAAAAATGCCTCAAATTTCAGTTTCGCTTTAGGCCTCCAAAAACATTGAGACGTCAGGGGCAAACATAGACAAAACTCGGATTGAATAAATCGAAGATGAAAACTTGAAATCGAAACTGATGGTGAACAAATCAGAGATGAAAAACTTAAAATTGAAGATGATGATGTACATAACGAATAGATGGAATGATTTTGGAGACAAAACAACTATTCCTCAATTTCATTAAACAAATTAAGATCACATAGCCAGTTGTAATCAATCCTCCAATAGAAAGACTTCAATAAGGATGGTGACGATGGTGATTAAGAACATAGAAGATGGAGTTTTATGAAATTGAGTTTTATAATTCTTGCATGATCATTTGGATTTTTATTTTCTAATATCAAATGCACTACTAATATTATATAAAGGAAAAAAAAAATAAACCATTTAAATCGAAATGTTACATGCACTTAAATATTGAGGATTTAGTTACATAAATAACAAAAAAAGTATATAAGTTTAAATTTTAATTTACGTATGCAAACATTTATATAACAAATGTTAACTTTAGCTAAATATATAACACAATTATTTTAAATGTTTCAACTATAAAATCATGTCATATACCAAATTATTAATCATTACGATAACAGTCTCTTGCATCGGTTTAACGCTTTTAAGATTGATGGTTCTATCGTATGTAATTTTGATAAATTTAGAAGTAGTTAAGTAGAAGTAGATTAAGAGCCTTAAAAAATCCTAAACATATTATAATAAGTATATTAAACATTTTAACTATTATGCCACAATACTTTATGTTAAACGTCTTATAATATTTTGCATTTCTTTACTCTTAAAAGTCCATAATAAGTACATTTAATCATATTACAGTCTCCGCCACAACTTGAGAACTAAATGATATTGTTATGCTAGCATTTTTCTTCAAACTTGAATGGAATAAATAGATCCAATTCATTATTAGTGTTTGATTCAGATTAAAGGACATATGATGGTTTCCATATTATTAACTAAATGAAAACAGATATCCAACCTGATAGGAATTAAGCACAAGCTTAAGGCTATCGACAAACAAAAGTAAACCAAATGAGAAACATTATTATGAATAGTGGAGAGAAAGTTTTCAAGTGTTTTGTCAACATGGACATATAAATCAATTATTTAACTAATAACATGTTTTTTTCTATCACCATATTAAAATAACTTTTTGTACTCCCTAACAAGTTAACATGATGTAGTTGATTTCTTTTCCTTCCAGCCAATACATTTGACCATTCGTAAGTCAAAAGACGTTACGCAATTTCATACGGTCAACGACTACAAACTCTAGAACGTTTCCAACTTCCAATCCAGACCCTACACTTTAACAAAAGTTCACATCACCCCCTTCACAAGAAAGTCACTCTCATAGTATCGCCTACCAAAGTAGACCCTGTGAAAGCATGAATCATCAGAATCCTTATTCCATTTCCACCACTATAAAACCTTCATTCTTCTAGGGTATTCACCACTACAAACTTCCAACTCAAATCAAACCCCAAATTCCATACAATCTCCATACAATCGATATTCATATCACATAATGTTCAGAGCAATGAGCACGAGGAAAATCCAAGGCGGATACGAGCAACTGATCAGCGAATCGACCGTCGACGACGACCGATCATCGGAATCGAAGATGCTCCGATCGACGACGCTGCCGGCCAAGTTCTTCGGCGAAAAGAATATTCCGGTGAAGGTGGAGTACATTGAGAAGCAAGTGAAGAAGGTGAGTAAGATTCATCCTCTGTTTAGCTTGTTTGAGAAGAGGAGCCGGAGGAAGAAGGCGACGGCGAAACCTGAGTTCTCGAGGTACTTGCAGTACCTTAAGGAAGGGGGTATTTGGGATGCTAATGCGATTAAGCCTGTGATCTACTGAAGTGTTGAATTGAAGATGTAAAATATGGTGAAGATTGAGGGTTTGATAATGCTGTTAGGTTGAAGAATCGAGAGGTGTTGTATGATTGAATTCATTCATTTTAGATATCAGTTTTTGTTTTTTTTGATTTCATATGATATTGTTCCTGTGGATGTGTGTATTGTACTCTGTAGTCTGTACATGGTATACTTGAGTTGCTGATATATAAAAGAAAACTAAAATTCTATAAATGTTCGTCCCAATATTGTCATATGCTTGAGTTTGCTCTGGGATACCAGCCAACGTCGTGGACTCAAGCGCGTTGCGGCGTTTTTTTTTTCTTAAGCCTAGCGTAAGAAAGGTTTAACTGGTCTTGACTCTTGAGTGATTAGTTTCGCACACTTTGCACGAAAACATAAAAATGCGTAAGAACATGAGTAAAACTCGTGCATTACTACGTGGTTTTCTTAATAAAATTTTTAATTTTAAATAAATAAAAAAGTAATACTTTTAAATGTAAATGAGATTGAGATGAACAAAATCATTAAACAACTCCAACTTAGCCTTTCATTTAAGTCGCTCTATACCTTTTCAGTGTATAAAAAATAAATATATACATTAAAAAAAACTACCATCTCTTTTTCTAAAATCATCTCTAAACTGAAAAAACAAAATAGATAAAAAAATAGTAGGACCACATCAGCAAAGTTCCTAAAATTGGACGGAAGATAAGGAGAACATCTTATTTTTTATAATAAACAATTAATTCTAACACCACACTATATAATCTTTAGAGTAAACATGTTAACTAAAAAAAAAAAAGAAGAGTAAATAAAACAACTCTTTAAATGTCATTTACTACACGCCTATACAGTATAAAATTAATGGACTCAAGAAAAAGACATATACAACTCAAAATACACATGATACCACCTAGTTACTTTTATTGTAATTTATATATTTAAATGTAACAATCTATAACCTCCTTTCTTCTTCAAGGTTCCCAAATCAAAACCCTACCACTGCCTCCACCACTACCATCGTGACACTTGAACACTACCGAATCACCATCATCATCATGCCATTTTCATCACAACATCCCACCATCGCATAACCCCTCCTACATCGGCAGGGTCACCACCACCACATATGACAACCGTCACTGCAAGTGCCACCACTGTAGTCCGGTGGCGGAATGGAGAAGAACAGAAAATAACGCCAAGCAGTCGAAGGAGCATGTCGAAGCAAACATTTGTAGTGGTGGTGCTGCTGTCGGAAACTACAATCGTCATCGCCGGAAGGCAAGCCGGGGTCCTCCGTCAAGTCTCTCTCTAACAAAACGTACGCATAAGACTATCTCTAATGCTATGGGCTATTCTGTAAATAAGTAAACTTTAGTGGCCCATAAGCAAACTCACAAAAGGTCACCGAGCAAATGGTTTAATACATATTAATAATTTGATTTTTGTAATGGGAAGAGAGTGAACTAGAAATAAACAAAACATTACCAACAAATCTATCAATAATGACAAAATGCCTCGCAATGTGAAATGGGTGTATGTACGTGTTTGAAAACTATTTTGTTAGTTTCTTGCAAAATATATAATAAATTATTTAAAAAGGTTTTGTTTGTAACCTGATTACATAGGTGGTGGCTGCGCCCTTCGCAAGTTACAGTCTTAAACAATTAATTTGAACTTTTATACTTCTTGCAGAACCTAGAATATAAGCCTAGAGAAGAAGATAAGTAACAAAAACAATACCATCCGTATGTAACCACCACCCGCATAACTGCATAAGTGGCCGAGGGGTTTTGGTCTACAAGAATAAAAGTTGCAGATGCGGTTTGATAGTTTGTAAAAGCGTAACACCAACAACATTTGGATTTGTTCGATGGTATGTATTCCATCAAATTTTTAAAAAGGACTAAAATACGTATAATAAAAAAACAAAGAAGTCCTATGGATCCCATTTCTCTTATATTAAAAATAGAAGGATTAACTCGATTAACTGATTAAGTAAAAAGAACTTAAAAACCTCCCCTTTCATCTTCTTTCATCTTCTCCTTCATCACTCCACTTCGCAATCTTCACACCACCATCACATCCATCTCCATACAACCAACGCACCCATCCTATTTAGGTCTTCATGAAATTGATGGTGGTATGGTAGACTCTTATTGCATCCCTCCTCTCTAGACTCGCATTTGGCCCACATCACCATTACGTCAATAGAGGTGTTCAAAATCAAATATAAATAAGTGATGTTAGTATCCGAATTCTTATCTGAATTTTGAATCGTATATTCATTTTAGGTAAAATTCATATATAATAACAATAATATATTTAATTCAGATCTGAAACCCTATATTTAATTCATATTTGCTTTTTTAATTAAAAAAAATTATATATTCGGATATTTTGGGATGTTTGGTTTCATATCTTTTTGCATACATTTCGATTCCTAATTTGATCGCAACCAAGGTGGAGATTGACGACCATCAGCACTCTCGTCAAGGTAAACATATTTCAAATCTTAATTTGGAGGAGCATTAATGTGGGTTTAGGTGGTTTTGGGGTCACATGTTTTTGCTAACGTGGGTGGACAAGGGTGGAGGCTGTCGAGCTAGTTGAGGAGGTGCGTATTTTTGCACCAATTGACCCATACCTATAGTTGCTGGAATAATAATTTATAAATCTATATGTCAGTTTTGCGATTGGTTGAAATCGTTTCAGTGATGGTACGTTGTAGGGGGAGAAACAAACGGTGGTGCATGAGGGGTTGTGGTGAAAGAAGATGAGGCCTATTAAACCATACATGTAATTTTTAATTACTAAAAATCAAAACCCCAATATGAACAAACCACATAAACTTCATGTGTAATATAAGAAAAAAGAATCATAATGCTATATCATGACTAAAGCTTTTTCTGGTCTCTTAGAAAAGAATCATAAAGTGTGATGTAGGTGCAAATTCATGTGAGAACATCAACTTGTCGTTTTAAAAGCAAAATATCTTCCATGTTTAGTGCATGTGAAAGTCGCATGATGCTTTAAATGAAAGCGATTATTGATGATCGGCGAGAACTTTGAATATAAGATGGCGGTCGTCATGAAATTCATTTGTTAAATCAAACGTTCAAAATATCACAGATTATCTTTATAAACAAATCCTTTGACAAGCTTATTTTAATTTTTATTCTATGATTACACAACTCAAGAACCACAATTTAGTAATATAATACGAAATTATAAACACGAAGGTCATAGGTTATTTTTAAATAGATGGAGACCAAAATAATATTAATATTAATATTAATATTAATATTAATATATATTGTACCTCAAAATCTCACATCCGACCCCATTTCCGAGAACGTTACCTCATTTATTTTATCGCCTACCACACAAGACCATTTTACAAACTTTGAATAATCATTCTACGCCTATATAAACTTTGACGTTAGAAAGTTTTTCACAACTTCAAAATTCAAACGAACCTCACTCTCTCCCTAAGAACCATGTTTAGAGCAATGAGCTTGCGGAAAGTTCACCGCGGATACGAGCCACTGGTCGATGAATCTAACGTCCCCGATCCATTATCTGAAGCTAAGATGCTCAGATCCACGACCTTGCCTGCCCATTTCTTTGGCGACACTCGCTTAAAATTTGTGTTGGAGCCTAAAAACAGGTGAAAGTAGATACGATTGAGAAGCAAGTGAAGAAGGTGAGTAAACTTCATCCGCTATTTAGCTTATTCGAGAGGAAGAGCCGGAGGAAGAAGGCTACGGCTAAACCTGAGTTCTCGCGATACATGCAATATCTCAAGGAAGGAGGCGTTTGGGATGCTAATTCAACGAAGCCTGTAATATATTAATTTAATTGTTAAAATCATCGTCAAATTCAGAAGTTTCATTAGATGCGTATGTTTGTAAATTTTACATTCGAGTGTTAAGATGTTGAAGATTGAAACTCGATCGATTAGTTGATTAGGTGTATAGTGTCTGAGGTTCCTATTGTTACAATCGAGTGTTGTTATACACCGTATATACCATAAGAGTTGTTTAATATATAATCAATTTTAAGTTGAAAACTATAAAAACTATGTAAACCGATACCCTTATGGACAAATGGTTTTAGTTTGATATAACCATTACATTTTCTTTCTTTTGCATTTCCATCCTACACTCGATGTTGAGAATTAATGTGAGAAGAGTGAGTCGAAAGTTAACTCAACAATAATCAACAAGAGAGAACATGGTACATGGTGCAGTCTACTTGAAGTTATTACTCAATTGTAATACTAAGAATGTGATGATGCAAATCATGTGTAATTACTTTGACAAAATGATATGAGATTAATTTTTTAATATTTTTTTTGTTTAGTAACTTACTTGATATAGTATAAATAAGATTTAGGTTTTCCATTCAACTTTAGCTTAGGATATATAATTTCTGTTGGAAGGTATTTTAGAAATACTCATTTATACAGCAAGTTGAGTAATATATACCTTTTAAAAATAAGCAACTTAATAACTATTTTAAAATGTCACCAACTAACAGTAGTTCTTAAGGTTGTAAATCTATTTGATAAGTAGAAAAAAGTTAATATGCATAATTTAATGTGATAAAACATGTCATGTAAATATCCTACTATAAAATTTATTGTTTTCTTATAGTAGATTATTAGATAGTTTATATCATTAAATTAAGTTTTTCTTGTTATTATCCCCAACTTATATTAAACTTACATAATATCTTGCTTTTTTTTCTATGTCAAACTAGTATCTAAAGATTGGTTCAGACACCAACCATGTTTTTTTAAAAATTGTGAGAATTAAAATGTTGTTACAAATACATCATTGTTATTATAACATTTTCAGAGTGTTATGTTTGTGTATTAACACATAATTTCATATTACTCTTATAATAACATTAAGTTATTTTGAAATACTACTTTGATTCTCATAGATTATATATAAACTAAGGTTTGTCTTTGATTCTACTTATTAGCCAATAATTATTCATTTTGGTAATTTGAAAAATAATATTTTTAACTTTTACTCTTATTGTGAATGACAATCCTAATAGAATAATTGTCATAATTTACACTTAATTTTACTTGTAAATATTCCATGTCATTCATAATCATTATTAAAAAAATCTGAGTCAAATTAAAGGTAATATTTAATAAATATACTGCTCAGATTGATCTTGACAATAAAATTGAAAGGTATGGATGTTATTTGTCATATTGATAATATAAACTATATTAATTGGTTTGGGAGGAGGCAAATCCATGATCTTTTACTCTGAATGTCATTGGTTGAGTCTCACTGGTGCAATATACTCCAAGTACGCCAATGGTTTTACTACAGTGTGCCTGCTGACGTGGGTTTACTCTGAAATTGTGGACGGTTTGGGTTATCAGTGTTATCTATGTTCACAGGGCGTGAGTGGTTTGTTTTCATCAATAGGTTTACTCAAATGGCTAGGTTTATAATATTTGTTAACCGTTAAAAAATAAAGTTAGAATTATTAAATTCCAATTCGTTATATTTCATATGTCTAAGTATTGGTCAATGAGAAGCTAATAGTCCAATTTTTCTACCTAATATAGAATAAATGTATTTTTCTAATTTAGTGTAGTTGTTACTTGTCTTCTAGGTTCAATGCTACGGGTTATTTAAATAATTAGTCAAAATAAACTTAGGTATGTGTATTAGCTATTTATAAAACAAGCCTAATTCTATGAGTATTTGTAATTTAAAAGAGCAAAAATGATTTCAATACGTAAAGGCAGTAAAGCAAACCAAATTATGTGGATAGCCCAATTTGCCCATTTTTTTGCCAACAAAACAATAAATCCAAATGGCCTAATTAGGCCCACCTAGATTCTTTCTCATGTATCACATTCGCATATGATTTGGTTGATTATAGTGTGTAACTTGGAACATATGCAAGCATTCAACCAACAAAGTTCATTCTAGAATAACGTTGCATTTATATATTCGCGCAAACAGATAGAGACTATTTATAATCCTTGTTATTGATAAAAAACTTCGATTTGATATCAATTCTTTTGGTAAGAATATGTATAGATTCTCTATCTGTTCGATCTCTCACATAACCTACTAACGCCTATCACGAACAATCTGTGGCTTCGAACATTGTCTTCTATCTCCCACGTCCTTTTAACTTCACGTTGGAAGTTTTTTCGGTTCCTTTTTATTAAACTTTACATCAAATTTTAACTTTCATCGAATATATAAATTACAGGTACACACCGACACAAAAGTAGTTTATAGGTTTTTATATATATATATATATTACTAACTATCAAATTATTTGTGCATTATGAGTTGTACATAATCTTTAGTGGGTTGTGTCATTTTTGGTATTTTATTAGTTTTTTTACTTTTAACTCCATTACTTTTACGTCTTTTACAGCTTAACCCCTATAATTTTTCACTTTCAACTTTGGTTTCCTATTCTTTTTATCTTTTACAAATTTCGTTTTACGTTTCAGTTTAGATTTTACGATTTAACACGCAGGAAATTGCACATATGGTTTAACGTTTTTACACTTATTTTTCCCCTTTAACATTTTATAACAACGTGCGGGTCTTAGATCAACTTAGCTACTATTTTTAGTGTTTTACATTTCACATGCGGGGTTTTACGTTTTTACATCTACTTTCCGTTCGATTTTGTTTTTCCCGTTTTTATTTCCTTTTGTAATACAAGTTATTCCGGTGTTGGTGGGCACTGACGGTGGTGAGAAATTGTACACTCCCTAACATAACGCGAGCTGTTTAATACTAGTTTATGTAATTTTTAAACATGCAATCTGCTACATGATTTTAAAGTTTAACTAGTATTTTAACCCGGAAGCACGTTGCGCATCCTAAAAACGGGGTAAATTGAGGCTTAGACTTACTTTTCCATCATCATACCCACAACTTAACAGTTCTAGTTGTAGCCAAAATAATCATTAAACCGATACCCGGTTGCGGCTACACACCGAAAATGAATGCCAAGCCAAGGTAACCAGCACCGGTTTTCATATAAAATCACAGCTGAACCAAAGCAATGGTCTCAGACAAAGAAGTGTTCATCATCATCGACATCAATGAACAACAGACTCACATCATGATAAGATCACCAACCGACAATAGTTTCTAGTATATGTATAACAACAATTCAATCGATACCCGGTTGCGGCTGCATAACGCAAATGATGCCAAGCCAGGGCAACCGACAACAGTAATCATATAAAATCACAGGTGAACCAGAAGAAATGATGCCAGATGAAGACGTGCCCATCATCATCGACGTCAATGAACAACAGTCACTACTAGAAAATTGCTCTGTTTGCTACGCAATTTTGCGACGCCAAATTTTGTGTCGCAATTTCCGACACAATTTTGACACATATCCTACAAGAACTAAAACCCTACATTTCTATTAAACTTTCGACAAGAAAGCGAAAAAACTTTATAACCTCCGGCTTTCGTCACAAATGCGTCGAAAAATTACGACACAATACTGACCCAAATTAATTAAGGTCGAATTGTTCAACGACTTCGTCGCAAATGGGTAGTAAAACAAAATTAATAATGCTACACTTTTTACTCTTGTGTAAAAGCAAAGTAAAAACATTAATAATCATAAATTGTGTCGTAAATGCGTAACAAACTTTGCTACAAGTTTGCGACGCTATATATTAATTTATTGTTTTTATCATGTTATTATTATTTTAGTTTTCTATATATATATATATATATATATATATGTATATG
Source organism: Flaveria linearis (assembly GCA_024085815.1). Lineage (NCBI taxonomy): Eukaryota > Viridiplantae > Streptophyta > Magnoliopsida > Asterales > Asteraceae > Flaveria > Flaveria linearis. The sequence goes on along the minus strand of CM044006.1, from coordinate 73,566,866 downwards.
ATTATTATCATTAATAGTAACATTGCGTATTAGTAATAGTAATATGTATTATTATTATTAGCAATACTAATAAATGAAAATAACATTGCGTCGCAAATGTGTCACAACTTCCGACGCATTTGCGACAAAAAAACAAATAAACATAGACATAAAGTAAATAATTACAGCAAAAATGATAATAACAACATACTACTACTACTACTACTACTACTAATAATAATAATAATAATAATAATAATAATAATAATAATAATAATAATAATAATATATAATAATAATAATAATAACAACAACAACAACAACAACACGATAGAGTTAGTAATATTTATTACTTTTTGTTATCATAATATAATTCTTATTATATTAATATTCTTATTTTTATAATTATTAGTGACTGCGTCGTAAATGTGTCATAATTAGCGATCCACTTATGACCAAAAGTAAAGTTTTGTAAGAAATGTGTCGTGAGATCAGTCGGTTTTTCTTCATAATTCCCTTGTGTCACAAAGGTGTTGCATTAAGCGACACATTTATAACAAAACAATCAGTTTGGTCACAAATTTGTAGCAAATCACTTCACATTTCCTACACATTTCTCACATTGCTATGCCGTTTTTTGTTTTTGAGACGTAAATGTAGTTTATTTTCTCCTCTTATTTCATATAACCTTATTATACACTAATTATGTTTATTTTACAAATTTACGTGTATTATACAATTACGTACCTATGCTTACACTATCATGTTGTACTGTCATGAATATCTTTCAATTCAATTCCATGATTATACAAATATGAATGAATCTATTTACATACATGTTGAGACACATACAACATACACACACTAACATATAGACACATACACATAACGACAGTATCACACATATAAAACATACACATACAATTGCAGATGGTAAATGCATACTCAAACGCACATACCACATATATCTATACACACATAAAAATGTATTGTGATTTTGAAAAAATCAATAATATAAATAATAATGTAGATAATAATAGTCATTAACAATAATAATAAAAATTAACTCTATTATTAATATCACTCAAAACAATAATTAATTTTAAGTAATATTAATAAATAAAAGTTAAAATGTGTCACAAATGTGTAGAATTTCGTGACATATTTACGACGAAAGTAATAATAATAATAATATTTGAAAAGTGTGTCGCAAATGTGTAAAAGGTTGCGACACATCTGCGACGGAAAATAATTATTAATATAAATAAACCAAAATACATACACACTAATGAGACTGTCGCAAATGTGTAGATGGGCGCGACACATTTGCGACGGAAAGTAATATTAATAATAGAAAAACTAAAATACGTACAAGCTAGAATGTTTGTCGCAAATGTGTAGGAAAAATGCGACGCAATTACGACAAAATGTAATATTACTAATTGAAAAACCATAGCTGAAACTAATGGGACTCGAACCTGGATCTGTACTTATCCATTGATCTAGACAACATTTGTTGTAATATTCATTTATATTTATAGTTTTAATAGCTAATGAAATTACTATATCTATTATAAAAGAAAACCCTAAAACTTCTACTCCACCTGCAATCCCTATTTTCCTCCCACTTTCCAGTGCGACACCCCCCTCTTCCCATCTGCCGTCCGTCACAAGACTTCAATCCCGCTCAAAGGTCAGATAATTTACGGTATTTAGGCTTTGTGGTTTCCATATTTTCTTGGTTCTCTATTAATTTGCTTCTTCTATCTCAACAACAGCTTCTATACGGCTATCGACTTCATCGTCTTAGGTTCGATTTCCAACCCCAAATACATCCAGGTGATTGCTTGCTTTTGCATCGATCTCAGGTAGATGTAAACGAGTTGTGATGTTTGGTATCACATCTTCAGCTCTTCAACTCGTAGTTTGTGGTGGATTTGTTCTTCGTTGGTGTTGTTTTTAGGCATTTTTGGTATGCAATCTTCTCTATTTTGATTCTTTGTTTTTTCTAAGTGAAATTTTGTGTCATTCCGTTTGTTTTTCGAGTCTGAGAGACAAATATAAAGGGTAGATGATACAATTCTAGTTGTTTGTCATTTAAAGTGCTTTAAAAAAGATCACGTACACATATATAAAATTAGTTATCAAATAACCATATCAAGATGTAAGATGAGAGTTTAGATAATACACACTGCCTCAAGTTCTTGGCAACAGTAGCTCTAACTCCAGCTTAGTGCTTTAGGAGAACTAAAGTTTAAATAAATCACATCACGTGAATATTTCAAAAATTTTGACTTATGAGCACATGCTTAGAAAAGTTGAAAGAATCATTGCTTCATCTTTTGATTAGTTGGTTTTGTAATTTATTGAATGGCCTCCATTCCTACAAATTTAGGTATTTAGGCTGTTAGAGATTATGAACATTGTGGAAATTTAATGGATCGCTTGGATTTCACATTTTTTGTTCATAGGTAGTATATTAGATTTTGAAACCAATGGATTAGTTGATTCTCTTGATCTTTAGATGAATCTGTTTTGTTCTTATCATTTACAATTACTCCTTTTGAGCCCAGTTCATGTATATGTATTTGTATGTATGTCATTAGATTGTTAACATCTAAAACATGTGGATTTTTAACTACAGATTGGTAAAAATGTCGTTTGATAGAGAATGGATGTACACGATGAGAAAAACTAGTGATGGTTTTTTCAATCCATCATTTGGACCATATGTTAATTATTTCCTGGATTTTGCTTTCGCCAACCCATCTAACATTCAAAGAAAAATTATAGACGGGGTAGAGGTTTTAGTAATTAAATGTCCATGTGTCAAATGTAAAAATCTTCGTTGGTCGACGAGAGAGGAGGTCGAGGTTCATTTGTATGCCAAAGGATTCATGGATGATTATAAGGTATGGTATGTGCATGGTGAATCATTTTATACGCAAGATGTGGGTCAATGTTCGAACCCTGTATCGTCTCAACATGTGATTGAAGACATTGATGATGGTTATAGAGAATATACCGAATATGATCAAATGGTCATAGAAAGTATGCACCAAAATCATCATCCTTATTATCAACAACAACCACAAGATCCAAATCAAACAGCGGAGACATTCTATAACATGTTAAGTCTAGTTAATGAGCCTTTGTACGATGGCTCTAAAAATGCTATGAAACTCCCAACTGCTACAAGATTATTGAACTGGAAATCAGATTGTAATATTTCTGACTCGTCATTTGATAAACTACTTCCGATCATTAAAGACATTCTACCAGATAAGGATAAGCTATCTAGAAACTTTTATGAGACCAAGAAGATATTAAAGCCACTAGAGTTACCAACACAACGAATTCATGTATGTCAAAACCATTGCATGCTATTCCATGGGGAATATTCTAATTTGGATCATTGTAGTGTATGTAAGGAAAGCAGATACAAGGAAAGAGGAAACAAGGTGCCTAAGTTGGCAATGACTTATATGCCTATTGGACCAAGACTTCAAAGATTATTTTATTCAAAGAAGACAGCACAATACTTAGCTTGGCACGCAGATCATGTTAGACAAGAGGGTAAGATGAGTCATCCTAGTGAAGCTGAGGCATGGGACTATTTTGACTCGGTATATCCTGATTTTGCACAAGAGACGCGTAATGTTCGTCTTGGGTTGTGCACTGATGGGTTTAGTCCAAATAATTCAAGTGGGTCCCCGTATTCATGTTGGCCAGTGTTTATTACGGTTTACAATCTTCCTCCTTGGTTAGCTTTAAAAGAGCGATACATACAACTTCCTTTGATCATTCCTGGTCCAAAAAATCCTGGACACAATCTGGATGTGTTTCTACAACCCTTGGTAGAGGAGCTGAAAATGTTATTCACGTATGGTATTGAAACTTATGATGCCTATCGAATGAACAATTTCCAAATGAGGGTTGTATTGCTATGGACAATTAGTGACTTTCCTGCTTATGCAATGTTATCAGGATGGAGCACACATGGTAAGTTTGCTTGTCCATATTGCACAAATAAATCAGGATCATTTAATTTGACGTTCGGAGGGAAACCATGTTGGTTCGACTGTCATAGACAACATCTTCCTACGAGACATTGCTTCTTGAAAGATAAAATTAACTTTCGAAAAAAAAATTATGGTGTCACGCGTAAGATGTATCCCTGAGCCAATCGGAGTGGAAATATGGCGGACCATACAACATTTCCCCACTGTTTACAATGGAACACCATTTAATAAAGATTATGAGAAACCTCCTGGTTTTGGGATTACACATAATTGGATAAAGAAAAGCATCTTTTGGGATCTTCCATATTGGCGTTACTTGTTGATACGACACAACCTTGATGTGATGCATATTGAAAAGAATGTCTTTGATAATCTGTTTCATACAATTATGGGCACCAAAAAATCCAAAGATAATATGAAGGCAAGACAAGATATTGAGATACTTTGTGATCGACCGTCTTTAAACCCCATCGATGGTAACAAAGGGAAGATGACTAAAGTTAGAGGAAATTACACTTTGCAAAATAATGATGTTAAAAAGGTGTGTGTGTGGTTGAAAAATCTTAAATTTCCAGACGGTTATGCATCAAACATAGGGAGTTTAGTAAATATCAAAGAATGTAGTTTTTATCCTTTTAAACGTCATGACTGTCATGTGTTTATGCAACGGTTGCTTCCAATTTCTATTAGAGGTTTTGTTTCAAAAGAAACGCACGAGGCCGTAACAGAGTTATGTATGTTTTTTCGGGTCTTATGCTCGAAAACATTACATGTAGATGACTTGCTTAAAATGAAGCGCACAATTGTTTCAACCATATGCAAGTTGGAGAAAATATTTCCTCCTGGTTTCTTTGATTCTATGGAACACCTAGTTATACATCTTGCTCAAGAGGCTCTTCTTGGTTGTCCAGTTCAATACAGATGGATGTATCAATACGAGAGGTATTTTTATAAATCAAGTGTTTCTTAGAATTTTTTTAAGTATTCCTAAACATTGCTAGGTAATTTTTAAATATAGGAAGCTTGGTATGATCAAAAGAAGAATCAGAAACAAATCAAGGATCGAGGGTTCAATAGCAAGAGAACACCTAGTGAGTGAACTCGCCACCTACTGTTCACTATACTTTGACCCGACGATAGAGACACGCCATAATCGAGAGCCACGGAATTTCGCACCGGAACATCCTATCTCTTTCGGTGAAGACTCTCAAATCAGCGTGTTTGTCGTGCCGTCAAAAAGATTATCTCAAAAAGGTGGAAAGCGAAGAGTCTTAAGTGATGAAGAACTTAAAAGGCACACAATTATATTCTTATTAATTGTGCGGAAGTTTCCGATTACGTAGTTGAGTTTGATGAAGTGACCCCACGACTTTATCCGGACGAACCAGTTTTGTGGCTCAGAGATGAACCCTTTGCTGAATGGTTTGAAAACCGTGTAAGTAAAGCCAATCAAATCATAAAATTAATATTATTATATCATTAACATCACTATGCATATGTGTTATTCAAAATGTAGGTAAACATGGGGTTAGCTGACGGAAGCACCCAACATTTGTTAATTTTAGCAAGACCAACATTTATACATTATGTCTGGTAGTCGTGGTAGTCGTGGTGCTGCTCGTGGGCGTACCCCTCTTCCAGGAGGTAGATCAAGTAGGCAGCCATCATCACGTGGCTCTAGCCCTAGTGCTAACGTAAATGGTCGTGGAGTTGCGAGTGATCCTATAAATGATATTTCTACCGGACAGAGGTACTACTCTGGGGGACGTGTCCTTTTCGTGGGGGTCATACTGGCCCTGGTAGTAGTAGTCGTGGGGGTATGGGTGATCCCATGGGTGATATGGCAGAGGTAATCCGTCAGCAGAGATTCGAGCATCACTTAGACTCGATCGATGACCATGTGGATGATGGTTATGATCATGATGACAGTGACAATGAGGATACCACAGACCATCCCTCTCAACGCGATTCGACTTGTGGAGACGTAGCTCGTGATACCTCTCGAAGGAAGACTATATCCCGAATTGGCGACAAGTATGTCTTTCATTTTAACACTTTAATATTTATTGTTTAATAATGTTATAAATATATTTGGTTCTGTTATTATTTGTAGGTTTGCTTCAAATGAAGTCCATAAAAGTATTTATTTTATACTACGTCAGTTTTTACGTGGATCTTGGGACACATATAAAAAGGTCCCGAAGGATGAACTTGCCAATATGTATAATCGGTTTAAGGTAATTTAGTAATTATATATTTATACATCTTGTGCTTATTTGTTTTAACTTTATATGTTTAAATTTACAAATAATTTTTTATAGACCCGTTTCAATTGGGAAACAGAATCTGAGCAAGATGTTTATGAGGGATTTCATAACGTGCTAAAGGGACGTTATAGAGATATCATGAGTACTTTGAGAAAACAATCTACACAAAAAGCTATCACAGCTGGACATGTTATTCAAGCAGGAAATTTCAAGGACATCAATATAATTCGTAACTTTCTGCCCGATTTGGTAGCTCATAGCGTATGGCAAGACTTGTGTGATGTAAGCAAGTTAATTGATTCTTATATTTTTTATATTTATGTTTTACATACTTAACATATTTTTATTTCTTATAGATATGGAGCACTGATAACTGGCAAAAGAAATCTGAAATCGCGGCTCGCAACCCGCGCGAGTGCTGATAGTAGTGGCAAAACTTCTCGACACACGGGCGGGTCAATTGGATATGATGAACGTCGGATTAGACTAGTAAGCTAATCATATTTATAATTTTTAGTATGTGTTTGTATTTTAATGCGTATTACATTAACTATTATCTATTTTTATTTAGAAAGGAAATTGGGTAGGGAACCTTTATTCAAAGAAATATTCCTTGATACTCACCTCACCAAAAATCAAAAGCGAGACTATGGGCCGAAGGGTTTGACATCAATAACTTGGAAGGGATGGAATTTTGCACTGACCGATCTAAACAAGCTTACGTAATTATATTTATTATTCTTAATATATTAATCGTATCAACATTTAGTACATTAAAAATCATATTTTAATGAATTGTAGGATGATTATTTGCAAGAGATGACAAGGGTGTATGGGCAGAGCTTTACTGAGGATGATCCCGATGTGTGGGCGCGTGTGCAAGCAGATGGTCGCACAAGCCGGGTATTTGGGATAGGATCTTCGGATCTTAATTACTTGGTGACTGGGACACCATCCTCATCTTGTGGGATTGCACCATCATATACTGAGTATCGACGATCACAACTAAAAGTACGTTGATATTATTATTGTTGTTACTATTTTATGTCGTTTGTTCACTAACTATCATACATGTTTAATGAATTTGTAGGTTGAAACTTTGCAAGCTCAAATGCAAACTCAATTTGAAGAGGAGAGGAGGGCAAGGGAGGAGTTGCAACAACAAACACAACAAACCCAACTACAAACTCAACAACAAATGCAACAAATGCAAGAAGCGTTTCAAAAACAATTGAATGATTTCATGAGTCAATGGAAACATCCTGGTAACTAGTAGTCGTTTTGTTATCAAGATAGGTTACTTTTGTAGTTTAAACATATTTAAACAGTGGTTGTAATTAGTATCTTTTATATTTTGTTTGTAGTAGTTGTGGTTGATTTGCAACATATTTTGTGGGTAAAATTATGGTTGATTTGAAAGCAGTTTTATACATTTTTTCTGTTTTTAGCAGAAAAAATTTGGATTTATTCGTTTTATTAAATTTTTTTAATTTAAAAATATTTGCGTTGCAAATGCGTTAGAAATTTGACACATGGGTTCCTGAAAATTACGAATTTTAATAATAACATTGCGTAGCAAATGCGTTGTTTGAAAATACGTATTTTGATATCGCGTAGAAAAATTGTCGTTGTTTTAAAGTACGTATTTTGACAGTGCGTAGCAAATTCGTCGTTGTTTTAAAATACGTATTTTGACAGTGCGTAGCAAATTCGTCGTTTTTATTAAAATACGTATTTTGATAGTGCGTAGCAAATGCGTCGTTGTTTTAAAAATACGATTTTTATATTAATAATAATATTGCGTAGCAAAAGTGTTGCAATTAAATAATTAGTTCAGAATTACTAAATTAAGGTAATTAGGATAGTGAGTGGGAAATGCGTGGCAGGTTCCTACGCCATGTTTTTGTCGCAAATATGTCGTACAATGCGTCGCAAATGTGTCGTTAACTATTTGCCACGGGCATTTTTCCGACAAAATGTTTTTGTCGCAAATCCGTAACAAATGATGTTTTCCTACGTATTTGCGACGGAAAAACGTGTAGCAAATTCTTTTTTTTTCTAGTAGTCAGGTAAGCATACGCTTAGCATCATCGACGTCAACAAATTATCAAAAAAAAAACACCCAGCATCATCGATGCCAACAAAAGATTAAACAATCATCAACATCAACTGTTCGGTATAGGAGGTCATCTCGAGTGCACAAAGACAGTCGACGGCCACAAACGGGATGCGAAAGGCCAACAACCACCGCCACCACGAAAAAGGGGTGTCAGATCTGAGATCGGGGTTACCTCAGGCAAAGATGCAAGGCCGACATGCAAGTGATCGAACCAGCATCATCACCGAAAGCAACAACGACATGCAAGTGACCACACCTTCATCACCACCGAGAGCATCGCCTCCGGCCACTGACAACCAAGCAAAAGCACATCGGTATTGACCCGAAAAACCATTATTTTTTGCTAAAAGTGCAGATCCGCGCAAGAGGGCCGAGCTAGGGTTTCGTTGGGGAAGAACATTGGCAAATAGATGTCGTGAACTGTTGTCAGCTCAACCTATACCAACCGCGACAACGCCACTGCTACCCTTAATAACCAAAAACCTCCACTGGAGGCGCCGCTACCACCGATGTATGCGGTTTCCTTCGCCATTGTTGTAACCTACTCCACTTAAAGAGGGGGGGGGGGTTTGGTAACCCAACACCGCTGGCAGCCAGTGGCGGTGCAGGCGGAAGACGATGTCGGTATGGGAAAATAGATAGCACTTCAATATATAACCAAACGACAAATAAAGTAATCAAACTAGAGAGGTTTCTCCCCTTTTTTTCCCCTTAAAACCATATGGGGGCAAAACACACAACTCAATATATAACCAAACGACAAATAAAGTAATCAAACTATTTCTCGCATTGTTTTTTCATATATAGGATAACGAATAAACATGTGCAAAATAAAGCATAGTGAGCAAAACAATAGTTTATGAAACTTGATTCTATTCGATAACTATTTTTAGCAAACCGTGTAATATACGAATTGAAAATATAAAAACAACATATTCATAATGTATAAATATCTCGTATGATTAAGTTATGAATTACTATAACAATAAAAAACAAAAAGTTACATTTATAAATTATAATACTTTTTGAATAATATATAATTACCCATTTAAAATTAAAAGCGGTTGTGTTAAAATCACACTAATCTAAAATAAATAAATATATCAATAAATATTTTTTCTTTTTTTTTTAAATTGAATCTTATTTAGCTATAAAAATATGTATAGTTGAAAACAATACGATTACACAATTAGTTGATAATATAAAAACTTAATTTAAACAAAATGAATTATTACTATTAATTAAGTTTCTTAAAATAAAAAAACATGACTAAAATAATATATTAGTTTAGGCGGGAAAATTTTTTTGAGGAGTAATATGAGAGTGACATGTGACATTGTGTTACTATTTTATTATATAGTATAGACTAGGTTAGTCCCCGTGTGTTACATGGTTGGTTAAAATAATAACACGTCATTAGGAAATTGATAAAAGAATTAAATTATCATAAGAAACAAAAATAATTACTTCTGACATGAAATAATAGAAATACAATTACAATGAGAGAAATAAATACTTGTTATAAATCTCTAAAAATCTCTTTATACACACAAGATTGAAATTATGTACAAGTAACAATTTTAAGTAATAAAAGATTAATATTGTAAATGAAAAGATAATAATAGTTCATGAACCTTCAAAACTATTTGTATACAAGATATGATGTTTTACTCGTAATTTTACCATCTGAAGACATTTATGTTGTTGATGTTACTGAGATAATATGAGATAACAAGTGGATTCATTTAAACTTCTCTAATATCTTATTCTTTGTCTATAATGACATAAACATTTATTTTCCATTCTAAACAAAAACATCATTTGTTTAAAATCATCATTTGTTTAAGAACACAATACAACTCATTTAACTTATGATTAAAAAGTGATCGGCTATACTAAAAGAAACGACAAATTGCATGTATGAAGATGAAGTTGTCAACTGAAAGACAAAATGAAAATTCAATGAGACTTAACATGTTTATAAGAATAATGCCCGCTCTTCATTAAGGGTGTTTGGGATTCCTTCTCAAAACTTCTTTTGACTTATTGGAGGGGTAAAAAGACAAAAATACCCCTTCAAAAAGTCAATAAGCAAAAATTTTAACTTATTAACTACCAAAAAGTCAATGTAGAAATGTAGCTCAATGCATGATAACCAAACGTGAGCATTTTAACAAAATTAACTTATAAATAGAAAAACTCCATTAAACAGTATAAACCGTAAAAAGGAATCAACTTTAGAGTATTTTGATAACAAGTAACGATTTTGATTCAGTGAATTATTTAAAATCAAACAAATCAAATTTAAGTATTTCCCAGATTTTGATTATTCAAATTACAATAATCAAATTTAAGTATTTCCAAGATTTTGATTATTCAAATTATAATAATTAAATTCAAGTAATCCAACCAACCCATAAAGAATAAAATCATAGTATCTTGTTTCATACTTAAAGACGACAAAAGAATCCCATAAAAGCATGTTTGATTCATGTTCTTGTGTTTTTCAAGAATACTATTCTTAATTAATTAAAAGATATTTGAAGAAAGCTTAAAGTTTAAAGTCTATGTATAAGAGTCGAACCAATTTAAAAAACCAAGTTAACACATATGTTTAAGATTCTCACAAATAACAACAGCAAATAGAGGTATGTGATAATAACATAAATAGATGGAATAAAGTATGAGAGTTTCAACATACCTTATAATCATATTTCCGGTAGGCCACCAACATGACTATAGATATTCTGCTAGTATAGAGATTGCTAAGAACACTACAATTTATTAACCAAGTCCACTTGCCATTAGAGAGAGAATTGAATTACTGCATGGAAATCATGTTGCTTCCTATCTCTACAAAAGTATCCGTAGAAGATTGACATCTATTTATATGAACAACTACTCAAAGAAACATGATTAAAAAGAGAAAGTCAAAAGAAATACAATATTCATCATCATATAGCCATGAGGTCAGTGGTGAACTTATGAATGTTTTTCCTGTGGCCCTATGGGGTTACTTTTTTTGGTGATTTTATCTCAGTAAACATCAACGTTTAAATTTTCAGGTCGGCTCAGATAAAATAAAAAAAAGACAAGATAACAAATAAAAATACATTATCTTTAGTGAATTTGCAAAGGACTAAACATCTAATGACAAGCAAAGCTACATTTTGGAATGACCTGTAGGTCAAATAGTGTGTAAATATTGCTTAATTCAAAGTTGCAATGATGTAATAACATATTAACATTATTAAAAATTAAACTAATGGGTGTTTTTAGAATTGTCTATGGTTTTCAATGTTGCAATATCCATTGTTATTATACTTTACCATCATCCTTAAACTCATAAGTATTATTTACCCCAAGTGTAGAGTACTAATGAGCTCGACACTAAAGTAAATAATATAAGGTAAGCCAGATTGAGACCTAATGGAGCATTCCATTCGAAGAACTGTTTTTTTTTCATTTGTTTAAACTTAAAAACAATTTAGAGTTCCAACCTTTTGTATATCTAGTAGTTTCTAAGCTACTCAAAATAAAATGGAGGAATTTATCTTATTTAAATAGTAGTTCTACTGCAAGATTTAACTAAAAGCTTGATCATTAACCCATGGCTTGAGGTTTTAATCAGGATAAACATTGTCGTTGCAAACGAAAGGAAATGCAATAATTATAAATAGTGCTTTATTTTTTATTTGACGATACAAAAGGAAGTTTCAAGAATGGGTGTACTTTTTAAATTTTTGTGCTTCTTTCTTAAATTGAAACTAAGTTGCGAAATGTTAAAGAAGTTAGCAACTGATAAAGAATCATATGACAAGCATATTTTAATTTTAGTAGTCTGAAAAAAGTACTTTCTTGAATCCCAAACACAGTTTCTTGATTTCCATGTAACCTGATCCTATTAAGAAACTCAATGTATAAATGACTAAATCAAACTCAAAGATAATTAATAACAAACCATAAACAATATCCCAAACATTAAAACATGCATATAAATTAATATACATAATACTAATCAGATGCTTCAAGGAATTATCTGAAAAACAAATAGAAAAAAAGATAACAAAACATATTTAGAAAATACCATATGCTTAGCGCCTCTGAGGATACCTTGGGGATTCTCAAACATTGGACATTTAAAATGTTGAAGCAACATGTTTCCTTCTCCTCCTCTAAGTCATCGGTTCTCTTCAAAAAGAAAGCATCAAAACATCAATGGTCATCATTTGGTGAAAATGACGGCTTATTTTAGTCAATTTACCAACCATTTGTTCAAGAGAAATCAGCAATCCAAATTCTTTAGAGTTGCAGTGGACAATGAGTTTTAGCTTTAACATGGTAGCTAGCTAATACATAGAAGCATGCCTATGGACATTAGTATATTCTATATGTAACTAATAGCTTAAAAGAACCAAAATTAATACATTTTAATATATATATGCAATGTTATCCAAACTAACTTAAGAAATACAAGAGGAAGTCAAATAAAAGTTACAATTTTTATGAAAACAGATGGGCTAACCATACAATAGAAATTTAGAAATGAATAGAATATATACTACCTGCAACTCATATGCTGAAATTGAAGGTATACAACTGTTCTGCAGCAGCTTTACATCCCCGCTTCTAGCCCAAAACACATATATTGAACAATAGTTAGATTGATAAAAATACTAACCCAATAATGGAGAGAATTACCATCCAATTCGAAACTGAATTCACACAAACCAGCCACTGAATTAAAAAACATAACAAATTAGCTTATAACTATCACGCAGTCCAATCTTATACAGTAATCGCATATGAAAATGTAACCAATCATAAAGCTTAGAAGAACCACATAATAAAATAGAAACCATACCTTTAACAATGGATTTACATTGTAAATACTACTTGTGCTTTAAGCCTAACAAAATATAACATACCTCGAATTAAAACACAAAGTGGAGGGAGTTCTTTAATGTAAGTGTATTGAGAAAAATCTAGATCATCTACACATAAACGTAACATGTTAAAGACTACAAACAACATAAAAGTGGATGCGCACATACATAAAATTTACTTGAAAATGTTAGCTGTTAAGTTGCCAAATGGCATAGAGTCAACATAAATGAAACTGTAAACCTAAAAGAGAATATCAATGACTTAAATGGATGTGCACATACATATATTAAACTTGCAAATTTAGAATCAAAATCTGCTTCATGCCAAAAAAACATTTCATAAATGCAAGTTTTGATGAAATTGATAATCCTATCCAAATATCCAAAATCTAGATTAGAAACAAAAGTCGAGTTCCATCAAACAATCCTTGAACACGAAGACAAATGCTAATAGTTGAAGCTTCAAACATAATGGAACCGTTTCAGAATCAAAATCGATGAAGCCCTTGAAATCAGAATCTAACAAAATCAAAATCAGACCTACTTAGAATATTCGAAGAAAATGGAAAATAGAAAATCAAAGTTTGAACAACCACAAAAGTTCAAAATCAGAAAACATAAATCAAACCTGGATATACACTTCAATCGTCCCTGGTTTTATCGTTCGAATAATGAAGAAATCATGTGAAATAGAAGCGGCGATGAAATCCAAGCTCCAATATTGAAGCGTTGTTGCAAGTCGAAAGCGATGATGGTGAACAAACTGTTGCTTTAGGGTATTTCACCAAGAAGATGAACCGAGCTAAAGGACCCGCGTGAAACAGCTTACCGGGTCAGGAACATTGGGCGGGAAAACAACACCAAGTTGCTCTAAAAAGAGGACACGTGGCCCTAGTAAACCTTGGTTTATTAGAGTTGATAGATTATGACAATGTAATACATGATAATTTAGCATCATAAGAGAAACTAAAAAATTACAACAGACGCAACAGGTTAATAGTTGTGATTGCTATCTATTGTGCATGTAACATTTTTTTTACATACTACCATTTCATGAAACATAAAGCAAATTATGTTTAGTGTATCAAAAGTTAAAGGCGGAAGAGTATTTTTTTTTCAACAGTATAGAACATCTAGTTGACTAAATCTATAAATTTCCTAATGTTTGTTCTAATTAATATATATGTTATTATGATAATTATGATAATGTTTTAAAAAAATTCAATATAAAGAATATGGTTATAATGATAAGAGAAAGCATCTGTTTCATTATATTTAAAGAAATTAGAGTTTAATTTATCAAAACAATGAAACAATGTAATAGTAGGAAATTTAGCAACATTAACAACTGCCAAAAAATCCAAAACACGCAACAGTATGATAGTTGTGTTCATTACCTATTTTGAATGTAACCCATTTTGTTTACATAGTACCATTTATTGTAACATAAAGCAAGGCGTGTTGGTAGCAAAAAGTTAAAGGACCAAGTAAAAATCATACCTTTGCGACATTCATCAAAACCAACATACCTTCATTTATAATATATTGGAATGTGCAGGTGTCCCCATACATAATGCCATTAGCTTTCATATACCTTCCCCATGACCTTAGAGCATAGCGCATATTAGATAAAGATGATAGATCTACAAATAAAACATATAAATATTTAAAGATTTATAGTTAATGCACATACTTTTTTAAAATATGCTTGTTCAACCTATGCAGTACACGGGTCTATAACCTATTTATTAATATATGAACATAAAAGATAATGGAAGCAGAGAGCATGTAATTTCATTTCTCACCTTTAGCAAGTGTGAAGCTATATTATATGTTTTAACGTTAAACAGCAATATCCACCCATTTACTTATGAATGGATCAACTTGGTGTGGGTCAAAAATTCAAAAATTTATACAGATGCATATCATCGACGTAAGTATATTAGAGAAAGCGGAAGAGGTATTGTTTGTGTTGGCAAAGAAGGACAAGTTTTGACAGTTAACAACAAACATGAAGTGTTACTGAAAATATCCAAGGACGAGGTGAAAAGGTGCAAAAAAAAGACTTACTTAATGGGCAATCATCACCAGGGAGTTTACAGTCAGTACAACAACCATCAAAAGCCATCCCACATATCCCACATGTTTCATCCTGAGCATCCCATGTCCATGAAGCTACTGCATGCCATCTACACATCACGCAATACAATTTGAATACCCATCCATAATAAACCACATCTAAACTAAAATAGTAGAATGAAAGGCAAGAAACATACTCTGTTTTGTAGGTCCACCAGAATTGCATAGGTAATTGGTTAGGAAAAAGCAGAAACAATGGCAAGAAATTAACTCATTAAATTGTTTCATAATAAGTAGTGACAATACCAAGATGTGCAGGTAGCCCTTAATTAGGACTGTTCTTTTAACACGTTCATTATTTATGAAATGTCAAAACAAAGTGAAAACAAATTATATCATTTTTCATGAACCGTTAAGAGAACTCATGGGCACATCATGTTTATATCATTAGCTTGTGACACATTAATTCTACTCAGAACCATGAAAATACAATCTCCTAACAACAACATCAATTCACACAGGTTAAACAGATCTACTTTCAAAACAATATGAAAACAAATGAAATCTCACATATAATAATTACTTGAATAACCATAAACATCAGAACTCAATATCAAAGGCATGTAGCAAAATCTAAATTAACAAAATCATCACATCAGAAATTTCACAGCAATGATTCAGAACTTTCACAGAACTTTCACACATCTAAATTAACAAAACCATCTATTTAACAACAACATCAATTCATGAGTGGCTTCTTCATCATACCTACACCACACTCACCCATCCATCCCTCACTACGAATCGACCGAGTGTGTCTGTCTTCGGGGGGGCTCTAGCCACCGTGGACAGGAACTTCGGGTTCTTGAACCACGCTTCGAGGCTAGAGAAGCCGTGAAGCAGATATTGGGTGAAGAAGTTAATGGTGAAAAAAACCCTTGTTCAAATTGTTTGCAGATTATTGTCGGTTCAACAATTAGAATCAAGAATCACAAAACAAAGATTAGAGTTAAGATTTTGTAAGTATTGTGAAGAATCTAACCTTGTTATATCAATTTCGCAAGAAAGATTGTCGATGATGGCGTGAAATTCTTTGGATTTGCAGATTTGAAGTCGGAAGATGTGACAACCCGAAAATTTTTTTTTCTTCTTTATAATATTTACGAGAATTTACAATTTATTTTATATTTTTGTTATTATTTAATGATAATAAATAATAATAAAATAATGAAAACAATAATAACAATAATAATAATATTAATAATGATAATAATAATAACAACAATAATAATAATAATATTATTAATAAAAATAATTTATAAAAATTATTAAACTTAAGAATGAAGTCCAGGGTTAGTTTTGTCATTTATCAAACTACAAAAGAATATAACAGCATAAAATGTTAACTACTTAAATTACAGGGGCCAAAGTGAAAATTATTTAAAAAAAAACCCAATCACACCCCGTCGACCACCCCTGTTCTCCGGCGACTTTCCGGCCAACTCCGGCGACTCCCCAACACCTAAAACGAACGCGGTTTTGACCAAATTAACAATCCCGACACACTCTCGTGGATAAACCGAACTCGGGCCACTTTTCAATTTAAGAAATGGTAGTGCAAATACCACCAAACCGACCACCCACATTTCGACCAAACTTTCGGCCGACCCACCCACGAATCGAGCATTATTGAACTAATTAATACAAATAATCAAGTATAAATAGTCATTGACCTGTTCCTATCGAATACACCTCTCAATTCAATCTAAAACATACATAAACCTCACATTCGATTACAATATTCTTTCGGACCTGCAACTCAATCGAATGACCTGTTTGGAGCAACCTTTATTGCAATTGATAGAGGGCTATTGATCATAATCGTGTGGGGAAACTTACTGCGAAATTAATTTGATTATCATCCACGATTCACCTCGAACCATTTCTCCCCTGTCGCGGCTTCTTCTTCGTCGGATTTTTCTTCAATTCTAACGTGTACAGGTAATTGATACATCTGAAGACTCGATTTAACATAGGAGTAAAAGCCCTATGGTACAGATCATTAACACGTCGAATTGATCTTCAATTTGATTCAATCGAAACTAGGGTTTCGGGGATTTGGGGGAATTGGAAATTTGTTTGAAAGCTTGTTTTTAAGATTTGATAAAGGAGTTCTATCGCGGCCACGGCCCTTGGTTTACTGGTATGTGCGCGGGTGTGTGAGTTGGAGGTCACGGGTTCGAACCCGGCCTCCAACATTTATTTTTAAAAGCCTTTTTACCCTTTTAAAAATATGGAAAAATTTGTAAAAATTATAAAAATAAATTCTATAAATTCTCCTTGTTTTAAATATTACAAAATTATTTTCTGTAAATTTCTTTATTTAAAAACCTTAATAAATTTTTATAAAATGTTATTTATAAATGTTAAAAATACTTATTTTTAAAAATAGATTCTAATTTGTGAAATAATCATAAAAATCATAAAAATTATATAAATTATTATTTACAAATGTCATACACAATTATTTTATAAAATGGACACTAAATAATAACTTAAATCATTAGGTATTAACGGATACAATATATTTTATAATTACACCAAATGTTTAAGAATATTATTCTCATAAAATATATTTTAAATGGTATAGATTACTATCTTATCATTAATCGAATACCATTTTTTTAATTATCCTTAGGTAATTATAAATTACATATTAAAGCACAACATTTTATATTTAATTCTAAAATATTTAAATATACAAATGAAATCCTTCTAATGGAATCAAAATGTAAATAATTATTTGGTAAACTTAACACTTATTAATAATTATTTATTGATACATAAATAAACCTATCAAAATCTTGTAACATATATACATCTAATTGTGTACGTGTCACATGTTAAACCAAACCAACCTGAACCTTACCAAATATATTTATTCACCATGAACACATTTTAAAGACTCAATTACGATCAATAATAGGTGTTGAACGTGCTTGATCGTGTATTACCTTATTCTTTGAAGTTCTTGTTCATTTCATTTCATCAGTTCAAGGTGAGTTTTTCACGACCCCATTTTACATTCTTTCCTTTTCAGGGGAAAACATGCAAACACTATTTTTGTTATGGTTGCCAGTATTATTGATATCGCCTGTTATGTTAGTGGAAACGCATTTGAAAGTCCTTACAGTATCAAACCGTTAGTAATGGATTAGCGAGGTAATTCTGAGTAGTACTACTGGGTTTGACAATCCCCGCCCCCCGCCCGGCTAGTCGCGCTAGCTTGATTGAGGTCAAACGGGTGCTAAATTGACCTGTAACGATTGCCACGGTCGGTTAAGACGTGGTGGAAAGGCACTAAACACACACAGTCAGCTTCGGTTTGAAACACTACTAACTTGTTTATAGGCTCGCGACCTATCGATATGCTTTATATACTAAACCATGTGAAACGCTTTTCGGACACAGTTCTGGTTGATGAAACATATGAAACGCTTTCTGGTACATTTCTTGTTGATTAAAACCTGTGGACTCACCAACTTTATGTTGACATATTTTAGCATGTTTTCTCAGGTCACAGAAACGCACAAGATTAAGAACTCAGCTAGGATGCATGCATGGCATACATCATAACACAACTGGTTTAAATTGTGAAACGCTATTGATTCTTATGGTTGAAACGCATGTTGAAACGATTCACTGTTGATTTCTATATTTGAAACGCTTCCGTAAGTCTGAAACACTCATGTTTGATTTAAACAACTAATTACTTAATGTTATGTTTTGTAATTACTGTGTTTGGTGTAACTGATGCTTATCTGAGATCCTGGTGTGTCACACGCCTGACGGTAAAACCCCGTTAGCGGATTTTGAGGGTGTGACAGATTGGTATCAGAGCATTAGTTATAGCGAACTAAAATGGACTTTGCATCTCATTTGCATTGCATTTTAGACTATAGCTGGATTTGCATTAGTTACACACACATAGATTACTAAGTTTATTAACTTTAGATGCCTGAGAACTGTTGCTTTAACATATTTCTGTGACACATAGATACCTGAGGAAAAGAACTGATAACTCGTGCCTTTAATTTCTCTCTAAAGTATTATTCCATGAACCAAAGAGATTTGTGTGACACATAGACACCTGTATTCTGGATTTCCTGGCAAAAGCCTTCGGGCTAAGGCAAGCATATCGCATATATCTCATTGCGAGACCTGTATGCTTACCTGGGGATTTCTGGGATGAGTGATAAACTATGGTCAATATACACAAATATCTAGGTCACATGTATCATCCTCGACTAATAAGAGGGGTGGGGAGTTCCGTTCACTCACTTCCAACACTACACATGATTCTTCACTCTCGAGTTGAGGCAACGACAACCCGAATCCACCATTACCACTTGGAAACGCGAACTCCTTTCAAACACACGATGACAAACAAGGAGAACAACACACATTACTTCCTTAACTCTATCGTACTTGTCTCGGTTCTCATGAAGCCTCATTATCGATATGCAAACAAATCCTCCATTCCTACTAGTATGAAACAAATTAATGTTATTAATAGTTATAATTCGATAGTGACTGTCGTACGTTGTGAATTGAAGAATCATGTCTGGAAGGAGACCTGGACGCCCGAGAGGACATGGAAACATCAACCTGACTCAAGCTGAGTTGGATGCCATCATTAATGAGCGTGTTACTAACGCGCTCACAGCCTATGAACAGATCCGCAACCAGAACCAGAACAACCAGAATCTGAATCAAGGAGGCCCAACAGCCTGTACCTACAAGATGTTTATGGACTGTAAGCCTCACTCTTTCAGCGGTTCTGAAGGTGCTGTCACACTACTTCGCTGGCTAGAGAAGCTCGAATCAGTGTTCGCCATGTGCAACTGTCCTGCTGGAAGTCGTGTCAAGTACGCCTCCGGCACACTGGAAGGACCAGCTTTGACATGGTGGAACTCACAAGTTCAGACTTTAGGACTTGATGCTGCTAACGGTATGCCTTGGGATGATTTCAAAACACTGATGAAAGAAGAATATTGCCCCAGAAACGAGTCCAAAAGCTAGAAGCAGAGTTTTGGAATCTCAAAATGACTGGCTCTGAAATTGAGGAGTACACGACTCGTTCCCATGAGTTGGCTACTTTATGTCCCCAAATGGTGACCCCGGCCTACAAACGGATTGAAAAGTACATTGATGGCCTAGCTCCTCAAATCCAAGCCAGTGTTATAGCTGCTGATCCTGCCACAATTCAGCAGGCTATTCGACTGGCTCACAAGCTCACTGATCAGGCAGTGGCACATGGTA
Organism: Flaveria linearis; assembly: GCA_024085815.1. Classification (NCBI taxonomy): domain Eukaryota; kingdom Viridiplantae; phylum Streptophyta; class Magnoliopsida; order Asterales; family Asteraceae; genus Flaveria; species Flaveria linearis. The sequence goes on along the minus strand of CM044006.1, from coordinate 73,546,192 downwards.
TCCTAACTAAACGTGGCGCCACCTCTGGACCATTCGAACACAAAAGGAAATGGGATGGTAACAATAGTAAGTCTTCAAGCTCCGATCAACAACCAATCAGAAAGTTTGATCCATCTAGAAGCTTCACAAACAACAATCATAACAACAACACGGTCAGGGATCGAACAACTACGTTGGCAAAAACCCAAAGTGTAACAATGCAACTTCCATCATTATGGTCAGTGTGATCGTTTTCGTTGCCAAAGATGTGGCAAGACGGGTCATATTGCTAGGGATTGCAGGGGTGATCTAATGGCTAGCAACAACCTCAACAACGCCAGGGCGGAGCGACCAGGGGCTGTTATGAGTGTGGTAAGGAGGGCCACTACAAGAAGGATTGCCCACAACTGAAGAATGGCAACAAGGGCAATGATGGAAACAATAACCATGGAAATGGTGCCAAAGGTCGAGTTTTTGTGATTGGCTCTGGTGAGGCAAGGGATGATTAGGATGTGGTTACTGGTACGTCTCCTCTGAATAGTGGTTTTACTTCTATACTGTTTGATACCGGTGCTGATAAGAGTTTTGTTAACATCCTAGACGTAACCTTAGTTGAAATGAAACCTAGTTACACTGTAGAATTAACTGATAGGAAACTAATTGAGGCAACTCACATCATTAAGGGAGGTAAACTAGGATTACCTGGACATGAGTTAGGAATAGATCTGATGCCTGTCACACTTGGTAGTTTTGATGTAGTTGGTGGCATGGATTGGTTGTCTAAAAACCAAGCCGAAATTTTCTGTCATGAGAAGTCTGGTTAATCTTACCATGAGATAACGATCATGAGTATTACAAGTTTCTACTCTATACCCTAGGGTGCTAGGATCGTAATTCTAGTAAGACCTTGTTAAGGGTAACAAAACATTACTAACCCTTGCTATTACTTAAGTCCTGTCCTACTTAGAGCCTTCGTGGTATTTCCAATCATTTTAAGATACATACCTCCACTTAGTATTTCGGTAACTGAGGAACTGATTGAATACTTAGAATGGAAGTGAACTACAGGAAATATAGAAGAGTGATGAAACTTATTGTACATATTCTTTGGGATGATGCTAAGGAAAATTAGGATGTCGTGTAACCGGTTTAAGCACATTCTTAGTATACGGTGATGCTTATATATAGGGTTATTGAGGTGAGTTCAAAGCCTTGGTGATTGAATACTAGTACTTAAGGAATGAAATGCAAAAGTTAGAATTGTAATTCTAAAATTGTGCAATAATAGGATAGGTCGTGCTCTTTATACCGACAAACTCCATGAATTGACAATGCTGATGTCATACCTTATGACATTAGACCAAATAGAATTAAGAAGGACACTGGGAAAATCTAGTGAGTAGTAGAAAGAAGTTGGAGGGTTGAACAAGCAATCTAGCGGTAAGGTAGACAAGAATGCTAATGTTGTAAACCTAACTATGTTGGTTATACGATTAAGCTAACATGCGTTAAACAGGGACATTAAGAAGGTTGGAGTTCCGACCATTACCATAAAGTGTGCCCTAGGTCGATTAGGACCCCAGGACAAGTTAGAAACAATCAGAATTAGGAAATGGCTATAGCTAGAAAGTAAGAACAGTTAATTATAGAAATTATTGACCGAGAGGTCAGACACTCAAACACAGTTGTATCCCTATTATCAAAGTCCGATGGAACTCAAAGCGTGGTCCTGAGATCACTTGGGAACGAGAGGACGAAATGATGCGCAAGCATCCTACCTGTTCAAGAATGTTGCCAGGACATCTTAATTTTCGGGACGAAATTCCTCTAACAGGGGGATGATGTGACAACCCGAAATTTTTTTTCTTCTTTTATATATTTACGAGAATTTACAATTTATTTTATATTTTTGTTATTATTTAATGATAATAAATAATAATAAAAAAATGAAAACAATAATAACAATAATAATAATATTAATAATGATAATAATAATAACAACAATAATAATATAATATTATTAATAAAAATAATTTATAAAAATTATTAAACTTAAGAATGAAGTCCAGGGGTTAGTTTTGTCATTTATCAAACTACAAAAGAAATATAACAGCATAAAATGTTAACTACTTAAATTACAGGGGGCCAAAGTGAAAATTATTTTAAAAAAACCCCAATCACCCCGTCGACCACCCCTGTTCTCCGGCGACTTTCCGGCCAACTCCGGCGACTCCCCAACACCTAAAACGAACGCGGTTTTGACCAAATTAACAATCCCGACACACTCTCGTGGATAAACCGAACTCGGGCCACTTTTCAATTTAAGAAATGGTAGTGCAAATACCACCAAACCGACCACCCACATTTCGACCAACTTTCAGCCGACCCACCCACGAAATCGAGCATTATTGAACTAATTAATACAAATAATCAAGTATAATAGTCATTGACCTGTTCCTAATCGAATACACCTCTCAATTCAATCTAAAACATACATAAACCTCACATTCGATTACAATATTCTTTCGGACCTGCAACTCAATCGAATGACCTGTTTGGAGCAACATTTATTGCAATTGATAGAGGGCTATTGATCATAATCGTGTGGGGAAACTTACTGCGAAATTAATTTGATTATCATCCACGATTTCACCTCGAACCATTTCTCCCCTGTCGCGGCTTCTTCTTCGTCGGATTTTTCTTCAATTCTAACGTGTACAGGTAATTGAATACATCTGAAGACTCGATTTAACATAGGGAGTAAAAGCCCTATGGTACAGATCATTAACAACGTCGAATTGATCTTCAATTTGATTCAAATCGAAACTAGGGTTTCGGGGATTTGGGGGAAATTGGAAATTTGTTTGAAAGCTTGTTTTTAAGATTTGATAAAGGAGTTCTATCGCGGCCACGGCCCTTGGTTTACTGGTATGTGCGCGGGTGTGTGAGTTGAGGTCACGGGTTCGAACCCGGCCTCCAACATTTATTTTTAAAAGCCTTTTTAACCCTTTTAAAAATATGGAAAAATTTGTAAAAATTATAAAAATAAATTCTATAAATTCTCCTTGTTTTAAATATTACAAAATTATTTTCTGTAAATTTCTTTATTTAAAAACCTTAATAAATTTTTATAAAATGTTATTTATAAATGTTAAAAATACTTATTTTTAAAAATAGATTCTAATTTGTGAAATAATCATAAAAATCATAAAAATTATATAAATTATTATTTACAAATGTCATACACAATTATTTTTATAAAATGGACACTAAATAATAACTTAAATCATTAGGTATTAACGGATACAATATATTTTATAATTACACCAAATGTTTAAGAATATTATTCTCATAAAATATATTTTAAATGGTATAGATTACTATCTTATCATTAATCGAAATACCATTTTTTTAATTATCCTTAGGTAATTATAAATTACATATTAAAGCACAACATTTTATATTTAATTCTAAAATATTTAAATATACAAATGAAATCCTTCTAATGGAATCAAAATGTAAATAATTATTTGGTAAACTTAACACTTATTAATAATTATTTATTGATACATAAATAAACCTATCAAAATCTTGTAACATATATACATCTAATTGTGTACGTGTCACATGTTAAACCAAACCAACCTGAACCTTACCAAATATATTTATTCACCATGAACACATTTTAAAGACTCAATTACGATCAATAATAGGTGTTGAACGTGCTTGATCGTGTATTACCTTATTCTTTGAAGTTCTTGTTCATTTCATTTCATCAGTTCAAGGTGAGTTTTCACGACCCCATTTTACATTCTTTCCTTTTCAGGGGAGAAACATGCAAACACTATTTTTGTTATGGTTGCCAGTATTATGATATCGCCTGTTATGTTAGTGGAAACGCATTTGAAAGTCCTTACAGTATCAAACCGTTAGTAGGATTAGCGAGGTAATTCTGAGTAGTACTACTGGGTTTGACAATCCCCGCCCGCCCGGGCTAGTCGCGCTAGCTTGATTGGAGGTCAAACGGGTGCTAAATTGACCTGTAACGATTGCCACGGTCGGTTAAGACGTGGTGGAAAGGCACTAAACACACACAGTCAGCTTCGGTTTGAAACACTAACTAACTTGTTTATAGGCTCGCGACCTATCGATATGCTTTATATACTAAACCATGTGAAACGCTTTTCGGACACAGTTCTGGTTGATGAAACATATGAAACGCTTTCTGGTACATTTCTTGTTGATTAAACCTGTGGACTCACCAACTTTATGTTGACATATTTTAGCATGTTTTCTCAGGTCACAGAAACGCACAAGATTAAGAACTCAGCTAGGATGCATGCATGGCATACATCATAACACAACTGGTTTAAATTGTGAAACGCTATTGATTCTTATGGTTGAAACGCATGTTGAAACGATTCACTGTTGATTTCTATATTTGAAACGCTTCCGCAAGTCTGAAACACTCATGTTTGATTTAAACAACTAATTACTTAATGTTATGTTTTGTAATTACTGTGTTTGGTGTAACTGATGCTTATCTGAGATCCTGGTGTGTCACACGCCTGACGGTAAAACCCCGTTAGCGGATTTTGAGGGTGTGACAGAAGAGAGAAGGGAGGAGTGAATGTGGATCTAGGGTTTTGGTGAAGTAGTGATGAAGCGGGTTCAGCCCATGGGTTAAAAAGATCCGCGTGTGTTTTTAGCTTTTCAGTATGAGCGGGAATTTAAAAATTGGTTTTATTTAGGAGTGCCATGTGGCAAATTGATACTCTAAAAAATGGACATGTGGCTTAAGACATTTTGGTTTATTAGAGTTTTATAGATATTAAACTCGTGTTCTGTTTTAATCGGACTAATATTCCTGAATGAATATAATTAGAAACTATATGTTTTAGAAAAAGTAGCCCAAAAACTAAGCCATATTAATTTAGTATCGATCTCAGTCGAATAAAGATGTGACAAATCTACTTTAGTTAACCAAACTTAATAAGAGCACGGCAAAACTCAAAAAAGGTTAATATTTTTCGGATATAACAGTAAAATTTTATTAATCCAGAAAAAGAAAAAGATATTTAACTCGATCGTATTTGGATGTTTGTTAACTGTTCATCTAATTAGGCCTCATAAGTCATAGCCAACTCATAACGCAATAATGCATGAATAAAATATGTTATAGGTCCAACATGTGTATATTTTTTTAAAAAAAATTTAAACATGGTAACATATTAAAATATGAATGATCTGTTTTATGATGATAAGCTTAACGATATCTGTTTTTTAAGCATGAACGCAAACAACTAAAATATGCTCTATAATCCACTTATTTTTTAATTTGTTAGGGGTTTTTAGGTGTCCTTTTTAAGTGATATCATTAAAAGGCTATCTCTAAATCGATCAAATGTAGAGTGTGTTTCGTGACTTAAAAGTACTATTTTAATGATTTATAGAGTCACTTAATAAGTCAATTTGCAAACATGATAAATGATTCAGACGAAATTTCTTATTCAATCAACGTCTTATTTACTCAGCACAAAGTTACCAAACAACCTCTTAATTACGTAGCACAAAATTACCAAACAAGCTCTTAAACTTTATTTGTACGATTTTAATGAGAATAATTAGAGATGCACTAGCTAGTTCAAAATACTATTGACTAATAGCATCTGCAAACATATAATTCATCAAAGGTTAACATATTTTATTTATTATTTTTCAGAATACATTATTCAATAAAAAGTAAAAGATAAACAGCGTAGTAATGGTGTTTACATGGTGCAATCATACATTTTTAACCTCAACAACGATTTATCTAGACAACAATCAGTAACTAGGAATAAACTTTAGCACATGAAGATTAAATTGCTTATAAAGTATATTAAGTACATATTAGTATAGTTAATTATTTCATCTAAAGGTGACTTTTATATATATACTTGTAAGGACTTGTATGAGAAAGTTTACTCTACCCTACAACCAGATAATATAAAATATTGTTTACAATAAGCAGATGACCTTCATAATGATTAAACAAAGAACATCTACGGAAGTTGAATTTGAAAATAAAAGCTGGATTAAGTAAATTCAAGTGATTATTACTAAACCACCATTTTCAGGTTAACTTTAATTTTGGTACGTCTATTCTTTGTAGAACAACTTTTCTTTTTGTTTTCACAAAATTTTAAGTTTATAACAACTATCGGCGTCGTAGCCTTGTAACACCTAGTGTTTATCCACACTTAAGTTGTAACACCCCAACCCGGGTAGGGCTGACGTGTCACACAAACAGTAAATCATAGGTTCATAACGATAAGATTAAAGTACTAAGAAACACTCAAATCCTTACATAAGTCCAAATAATTTAAATAAAGTCTTAAGATCAGAATACTATTAAATCTTATTAATCCCAATGTTCTCATCCTAACTTCTTGAGTTAACACTCTTCACTCGTTCCCCTGAGCCCCTTGAGTACCTGCTATAAAAATAAGAGAAAACAACAAAAGAAAATACGGCTGAGCCAAAGAATGCTCAGTAACGGAAATAAACAATAGCAATACAATGATCCATAATGATAACAATGAGATGATCAAGTTGAAAATCAAATGATAATGATCATCTAAAAGGAATACCCATATGAGCCAATAACAATAACAATTAATAATGTGTACATTAGCTGCAGTTCTAATGCACCAATATGTGAGATAGGAATGTGGGCACACACACCTAACCATCTCACCAATAAACAATAACAATGATATCCTAGGATCGATCCATACGCCTCCTTTAACAATAATCAATATGTGTAACAACTTAGCACATAATAATAATGTAGAGACGTTGTGGTCTAATCGCTCTGCCACAGATAGAGCACGTCACTTGTGCCACAATGACGCCCTATGTCCCCATAGGTGGATGTGCTCGGGTATGGAGGTCAATAATACAATCAAGTCAATCTAACACAATAAGTTACACTAGAGCTCATAACCCTTAATCAAGGTTACTAGCTATAATCAATCATTTAGGAAGCATGTGACAATAAGTACAAAGCAGATAAAGGCTATCACATGCAAACAATAACAACTATACAATAAACACTTATAATAATAATCTTATGGATTTAATAACCAACAAGTCAGGTTAAGAATTCAAAATACAGATCAAGAACGAGAGGTATTCATGCTACGTGAGGGAAAGGTCGGAATCCGTACATTATACACGAATGACAATAATCAGAAACAAAGTCTAGGCTCGGTTAACGTCGTGAGAACCTACGATAACGTAACGCAAATTATAGTTTGAAAAATTCTAGTTCTGCCTCTGTCTTTTCGCACTCGTTAAAATACTAAACGACGTTTAAAAATTCTGAAAATCTCCAGTTTACTAGATTAGTGAGTTCTGAACAACTTTCATTTAGAAAAGTTTCTGATTTGGATTACCGAAATATGAGAAAAATGTGGATCTTTACAGCTGCGCAGAACTGCTAGCTGTTACGAAAACGACTATTTAGAGGTCCAAACGAATGAGTTTTTCGATGTTTTATATACCAACAGATTCGTCTTTCGACGAACTTCGTCACGGACATAAGATTTAACTGATTTGAATCTGTTATGAAAAAGTTATGCTCTCTGTAAGTTGGCTGTAAATTACTAGCTTAATTCAACAAAATAAACTATTTATAACGTTTGTTAAAAATATAAATATAATTGTTAAGCTTTTTATAAATTGATTTACAGAGATTAATTAGGTACTTCTATAAAAGAAGTTTTATGGTTAATCACAATTTTACTATTTATTTAAAAGGAATCCATAAAAATAGTTAAATAAATGTCCTTGTTATATAATTTATAAGGGTTTAGACTTAAAGAAAATTACAGAAAATTAAGGTTGCTGATTTAAAAATAAACAGTGCTTATAAAAGTTGTTTTTTATAATTTTTGGTAATTTTTTACAAAATTTTAAAATGCTTAAAAGGCATAAAAAAAATAAATGTGGGTGCACGGGTTCGAACCCGTGACCCCAAGGATTGCAAGTGAACCGTGAACCAGTGAACTAAGGGCCTCAGCCGCGCTAATAGCTGGTTCTGATAACTTATAACACATTAAACCAAGAATCCCCCAATCATCATGAACCCTAGTTTCAATTTACCCAAAATTGAACATCAAATCGATGTTAATAACCAAATTAAGGTTAGGGCTTTCATTCCTCATACTTAATCGAGTAGATACATGTATTTAATTACCTGATTACGTTTCGAATTGAAGATGAACACCACGAAGAACAGGTCGCGGCACTATGCAGATCGTTCGGGTTGAAATCGGTGATGGAAATCGAATTCCTCCTACAGAAAGCTTTGAATAGTGTTCTTGATGCAAAGCCCTAAGTTGTTTTTGGTTTAAAACTTTCGGAAAGGGGTTTTGATAGAGTTGCAGGTCGCGGTCGAGAGGGAGATCGAATGGTGTTGTTTTCGATTAATTTTGATGAAATTGAACTCATAGGCAAGTTGTAAACGATTAAATGATTATGTGTGCGCCACTAATTTGATTAATTTGATTGTTTATTACGCGATCGTAGTGGGTGTCGGCCGAAAGTGGAATAATCGTGGATTCGTTCCAATCGCACTCAAATTATAAAAATCACAGTGGTCACGGTTCGATTCAATCATGCGAGTGTGTCGGTAGTGGTTTGTTGAGTTGGATTCGCGTGATTATTGGTGATTTGTCTCGCCGGAATCGTGGTGAAGGTGGCCGGAATATTGGCCGGCGACCGGGAGAGAAAAGAAAACAGATTTGGGTTTTCTAATTTCACGCGAATAGTCCCTGTGGTTTACATTCTTTTTATTTTATACCCAAAACTTACTAATTTAAGTTTCTAAATTGGCACAATCACCCCCTGCACCTTTATTATTATTTATTATCGTTATTATTGTTATTATTATTATTATTATTACTTATTATTATTATTATTATTATTATTATTATTATTATTATTATTATATTATTACGGGTATTATATAAGTAGTGCGGGCTTGAGTCGCATTAAGTGAGCGGTAGGTGGATTTTAGAAGTCCGTTGTGGGTGATTGTACGCTCACAGTTATACAAATATATATGAGTACAAAACCTTTTTTTTTCTTGTTATCGAGTAGTAGATCTAAACGTTACCAAAATGATGCTTTTCTCGGGTTGATTTATCATATTCTCTGTCTTCATTTAAAAGGCATATTACTTTTTTACATATACTTATAAAGTTTTGTTAAATATATTATTAATTACTATACATTAATCACTTCTCAATCATATTACAACGATTCATCATAACCTTTTTGTCCATTTGTATCGCCCACCATCGAAGACTATTACGAAAAATTCCGTATGACGTTAAAGTAACGTTTTTAATTAATTCATTATTCCATGCCTATAAAACATATAATTATCTTCCACTAGCTTCACTTATAAACTAACCCACACACCACTGCACTCCCTATACTCTTGGAGCCATGTTTAGATCCATGAGCACCAAGAGAAACAACAAGGGTTACGAGCAGTTGGTCATCGGCGGGGCTGCGGTCGATGATCTACTGTCGGAAGCTAAAATGATCCGATCCAAGACGTTGCCTACGAAATTCTTCGGTGATTCGCCTGTGACGTTTGAGTCTGAATTGAGAACACCGGTTAGAGAATATGATGTGGACAAGCAAGTGAAGAAGGCGAGCAAGGTTCATCCGCTATTCACCATATTCGAGAAGAGGGGCAGGAGGAAGAAAGCCACGGCTAAACCCGAGTTCTCGAGGTATATGCAGTACCTCAAGGAAGGAGGTATTTGGAATCCTAATGAATCTAAACCTGTGATCCATTGATTGATTTTGTAACATTTGTTATCAATATGTAGTTGATTGTGTTGGGAATTATGAGTTATAGTAATGAAATGGTGTTGTAAAATTGGGTTATAATGAGTATGATTATGGATATATTGACATATTGTAAATTGGTAAAATCGCTGGTTGTTTCAGTTTACTTTACTATTTTCTTTATGCTATGGTTTGTTTCCATATACTATTTTATTTTATTTTCCTATGCATATTTAAATGTTTAAGAGCATTATGTTTTGATTATTCTTAATTTTATACTATAAAATTGAACCACAACAAAAATATAAAATTTAAAAAACTATGTTTCAAATATTGTAAAGGGTAGCACAACACAAGCGGCACGTGTGTATATATATATATATATGTATATATATATATATATATATATATATATATATATATATATAGAGGAGGGATCAAATGAAAACCTTGATTATAAATGAAAACCTTAAAAACCTCCGTCCACCAATCATATTTTTTTTAAATTAATCACTTTTATTTAATAACAAGGGTTATTTAAGTAATTTTGAACATTTTAATTTAGGAAATTATTATATGTTTTAACTTTAAACAATATTAGTTGTAAATTGAAACAGATCTTCCATAATTTACGTGAAGAACACTGTAACCCATTTTCATTGATTCAAACAGTGTTCGATTTCTGATTCAATTGACGATTCGCAAATCAAATATACCAAATGAATCCGATTATTGATTCAATTGTTCAAGACAATACGATTACCGATTCAATTGTCGAAGTCAATGAGGTTACTGATTCAATTGTCGAAGTCCATGCGATTACTGATTCAATTGTCGATGTCAATGTATTTGAAAATCTTGTTGATGTCGATGATACGTTGCGGGATGTGATATCAGTAGGTATTACGCATGCAGAATCAATTGTCGCAGACGATGAAAATGGTAAAGACAATGATATTCGAAATTGCCCTGTTATGGTTTGCGGTTAATGAAGAAATCGTTGTGTGTCCGCGGTTAACGAAAATATCTTGTCGTTGTTATGGTTAGCTGCATACGTATACGTATCAAGAATTGTTAGCTGCATACATATTCGAAATTGCCCTGTGATGGTTAGCTGCATACGTATACGTATCATGAATTTGAACAATATTTTATAAATATAGTGTGCCAATGGTTTTGTATTTTATTTGATATTTGTCTATATGTTTTGTTTTTTATATTTTTGTATTTAATTAGCTGAGAAGATGAACATGGTAAAGACCATGATATTTTAAATTGCATTGTTTCGCTGCTTACGTATACGTACCATGAAGTTGAATAATATTTATAGATATAGTTTCACAGTTGATGTATACGTGCCAATGGTTTTGTAGTTTATTTGATATTTGTCTATGTGTTTTGTTTTTTATAGTTTTGTGTTTAATTAGTTGAGAAGACGAAGATGGTAACGATCATGATGTTATGATCTTCGTTGTTATATAGCATACGTATACGTACCGTTGGTTTTTTTGTTTTCACCATATGTATTCGTGTCAATTTTTAGTATTGTATTTGATATATGACTATGTAGATAATATTTTTTTTTGTGAAATTTATTTAGATACAACAGATGATCTGATTGAAAAGGAATTTGATCATACAGTACTCAAAACGATTCCTTATTTCTAACCGGTGTTGAGAATGAAGGTATTAAATTGATTCGTCATATTAGTTTTTTTTGGTTGATTTTGTTGGAAATTTCTTTATATATGTTTGTTGTTTCAGATTCCATGCGCAGCACGTTATATCAGTCCCCAATGGGTCTAGGTATTGGACTCCTAACATATCCGATGAGCATAAGCCGGTTGTAGGAACAAGATTTGAAAGTTGGGATCACGCTGTAAGGATGTACGAGTCATATGCTGAGAAGGCCGGATTTAGTACCCGTTTAGGTATTAAAAATAAGAGAAAGGTGTTGTAACTCATAGATACATATTGTGTAACAGGCTGGTATTCCTACGGGGAAAGTAACTGACACTATGGATATATCCACAAAGTCCCGGGTTCGAAGAAGAAATTTTAAAGTTTGTGATTGTCGTGCTCGTTTAAAGTTAAGAGTTGTAGAAGGAACTGAAATGTTTGAAGTTTACGGTTTTATTGAGGCACATAATCATGGTTTGGTGAATTTGGATAATTTAGATTTGACAAGGAAGAAGCGTAAGCTTGATTTTGTTGATAAGGAGTACATTGCTAAATGTCGTTTGGCTAATATCGGACCTTCTAAAGCACATAGATTGCAAGTTGCATTGAAGGGTGGTCATCACATGGTTAGAGGAACAAAGACTGATTACAAAAATTTTAGTAGGGATATCACTAATTATATTGGTGATAGTGATGGCCAATACTTCAAGGATAGAATGGAACACCGGATGTTATGCCAAAGCAACTTCACATTTAAATTTCTAGCGGTTGGCGATGAAATTAGGAACTTATTTTGGGTAGATGATGTGTCGAAGGTGAATTATATGGCGTTTGGTGATGTGTTAGCGTTTGACGCAACGTACCAGACTAACAAGTATGTACATTATAAATGTTAATTTTTTGTATATACATATTTATGCATGTTATGGGATCTGCATTTATAATGCTACATATACGTATATGCATACATACAAGTTTGGTACATATACGTATCACAAAACAACTTACTGGTACATATATGTAACAGAATGCTATAGTCAATATATGTACATTATAAATGTTAATTTTATGTATATACATATTTATATATATATATATATTACATTTTGTGTTCTTATGTAGGTATAATATGATTTTTGTTCCATTTACTGGAGTTGGTCATCATAAAAAATGTGTTATTTTTGGGGCTGCGTTTGTTGTACGATGAGTCGATCGAATCATACACGTGGTTGCTAAAGTGTTTTTTGGAAGCTCATAACAACAAGCAGCCAATGTTAGTTCTAACCGACCAAGACGCTGCAATGAAACAGGCTATTCATAAGGTGATGGACAATTCAATCCACAGGCTATGTATGTGGCATATCACCAATAAGCTCCCGTCCAAGGTATGTGTAAATAATATAATTTAAAACTTTTTATGTGTTTTATATATTTTTATTTTTGTTAGTGAAAATGAAATATAGATTAACTTACGTATACGTATTCTGTTTATTTCCCGTATTATATATCATGTTCTTCGTGCAGATACCTCTAACTTTTATTATCATAATTAGGTGTCTGGACATATTTTGAATAACACAATCTACGTGCATCCATTCATAAGCTTGTTTGGAATGTGTACCTAAAACCATCCGATTTTGAGTCATGCTGGAAGAGTTTAATGGTAAAGCATGGTTTACAAGATCACAAATGGCTATCTTATATGTTTTCCATTAGAGATCAGTGGGTACCTGGTTATTTTATGGATATTTCAATGTGTTGTTTGATGAAAACCACATCAAGGTGCGAGAGCTCAAACTCATATTTCAAAATAAATTCTAGCCCGTCTAACACACTTGTCCAATTTCTATTAAGTTACGACAATGCTATCGATGGTCAACGATATAACCAACGTGCCCTTGAATTCAACACAACCACCACAGTTCCTAAGTACGTCACAAACTTATTAATTGAACGTCATGCATCTGAGATATACACACGTAACATTTTTTAGAGGTGCAAAAGGAGATACATAAGGGCAAAACGTTATGTTATATTATCAATCGTGAGGTAATTAACGGAATATACACTACTGCATTGCACATCAAGACAACAAAGCTGAAATTCTAAATGAATTTAAGGTACGTATATGTATGTAAATGTGATTATACAAATATGGTGTCATTTATGTGAGTCTGATTAGTTTTTTTATTCGGTAAATGTTTTATTCGCAGGTCAATTTTGATTTGTCAGATAATTCTGTTACATGTTCATGCATGTCATTCACCCGTATTGGATATCTTTGCCGTCACGTGTTCTGCGTATTCAGACATCACAAGATTGAAAAAGTTCCTAATCATTACGTGCATGGAAGATGGCGTAGAGATGCGTTGCCCAAAAGGGTGTTTAGTATGGAGTATAGATATTGTGCAGATAATTCTGAAAATGCAGCTCTAAGACATCGTTTGATGGATACTATGCAACAATGTGTGGATAGGTTAAGGATGAATACGGAACGTCTCACATGGCTTGATGACCATCTGCAAAATCTAAGGTCTCAAATTTTTAGTGAATTTCCATGCGACCCTTCACATAATAACAAAGGTGTAGTATTTGAGGAGGTGTTACACCAACCAGAACCCCACCAAGTCACTTTCAAACCTACAAGTGGTATAAGGAACAAAGGTTGTGGAAAGAATAGGCGTTGATTGGTCCTGGTGAGAAGGCGAAGTCTAAAAGTAAGAAGCCTAAAAGGTTATGTAATTTTTGCAAGAAATACGTACGTGGACACGATACTCGTAATTGTCCCCTTAAATTAAAACAACAAACACAGGAAAAGGCCTGAAAAAGTTGATGAAATTGAGGATTCATCAAGTCATTCATCAGATTATAATTCGAGTGAGGATCGAAGCGAGGAGGAAGATGTCGAGGAAGGTTCAGAGCAAGAAATGGAAGAATAAGTTTGTTGGGTTTTTTCTATTGGCATATTTATTTACTTGTTTTAAGAGTAAACAATTAATAATGTTAGTACATTTTTACATTGGTTATTACTAATTGGATTTATATACACATACATTACGTACGAGTGGTTGTTTTCATATACGTATATACGTATATATTTAACAGTGATAAATTTATTTTCATTGGGGGGGTGCATATATGCATATATAGATACATAAAAATAGTTTCTTACTGTTACATATATGTTTAAACATAAATCACATTTTTGGTACGTATATGTACTAATATGAATGTGTATGCAAATATTTTTAACTTGCATTATTTTATAGTGTTTAATTGTTTCATCTTATGTTTAATAATACCTAACAAATCTGTTCTTGAACATTTTATTAACTGCGTGCATATATACCTACATACATTAACCTACAATGGTTGTTTGCATTGAAGTACATATACGTACCAGATCATTGTTATATTGAAACATATATGTAACAGTGATATAGTTTTTTATGGTATATACCAATACGTATCACACGTAATAATTTGTAAGGTCATGATAGTCCAGTTGATACATATACGTATCACACGTAATATTTTTCTAATACGTTTAACTTGGTGGTTGTTTACTTCATTAATAATTATAATATATTAGTATGTCAACGAGTAATAGTAATACATCAATATAAAATCGATACATCATATAACCAACTGAATGTAATTCATTTGATTAAAACCATTCAAAAAACAAGTTTGATAATCATCCACGTCTTGAAAACATCTAAAATTAAACTGACTCTATCCAAAAAATTACATCATAATCCTAATTCAAACTATCATCTATCTTTTTTTTGTTTGATCCAACTCTTCTGCTTCCTTCAACACCTTCTCCTTATATATATTCACATCAGAAGTAAGGATCTTCACGGCGTACTTCTTCCTCATATTCCTAATTTTTGTCTTCATTTTGCTCTCTTCCGATGGAAACCCACAATCCCATTTTTTTGAACGACTACCCATAAACGTTTTCCATGTGTCGCATAAACAAATATACCACAATCTGTAGAGTTCTTTGACGTAGACCAACCGATACGTAACTTTTGAGGTAAGACCGATTCTATTTCTCTCCATTTTGGATGCTTACTGATTTCAAGTACGCACAAAAATATGTTTCTGCATAGTGAAAACAAATTTATGTAGGTATGCACATATACAAAAACTTTAAGTACTTAAAGAACAAATGAACATAAACCCTTAAAGAATACATCTTACCACTTTTAACGGTGTTCCCTTCTTAATGAATTCGGCATCATCAAAACTGATTAGACATTGTTAATCACTCATGTTGTCGATCACTGTGATCTTCGCATGCTTCATTTCAAAACAAACCAAATAAAAATGGTTTTTTTCCAAAATGGGGAAGAATATAATGTCAAACTGCTTTATGTCAAACACTCCTTCAAAATCTTCAACAAAACTTTCCAGATTGGTTTTAAAGTGGTTGATACGTTCTGCATCCGTTTCCTTATCGCTTTCAATTATCCACCCAAGCTGTATTTTTATTTAACAATAGGTCATTAGTTAAACACTATATATAATATAATATATATTTATATTATATGAAATTTAAATCAATCATTAATGAAATACTTACAAATGGAGTTACGCCAACGAACAAACGATAGGGTGAGCTCGGACATCTATCTTTTCATCATGGTTTAGCACTTTAGCCCAACAGTCAATTACGTCATTATAATTTGTTGTCCCGGGGTTAAGCTATTCAACTGATAGAAATTTGTTCCGACCCATTTTTTGGTTGCAATATATGAATACTAAACCATAAAACATACACATTAGTTGGCGAACTCCATTCTACTCTTACATATACGTTTAAACATAAATCACATGGTACGTATCATTCTTACTCTTACATATACGTTTAAACATAAATCACATTTTCTGGTACGTATATGTACTTGTTTAAAATCAGCCATTCATACGTTAATGTATGTATCTGTATGCAAATACTTTTAAATTGCATTATTTTATAGTGTTTAATTGTTTCATCTTATGTTTAATAAGACCTAACAAATCTGTTCTTGAATATTCAGTTAGCTGCGTGCATATATACCTACATACATTAACGTACAAATGGTTGTTTGCATAGAAGTACATATACGTACCATATTCTGTTTTTTATGAAAAATATGTAACAGTTAGAAGTACATATAGTATCTTGTATTACATACTGAGGTGTTTATAAAACACTACTGATTCTAATTTTCTTTTAATTCTGAAACATATATGTACCATCATCAAAACATAATATAGGTTGCAATACAAAACATAATATTTCTGGTACGTATATGTAACATTGATAAATATCTTTTTCATTGGAGGGGTGCATATACGCATATATAGATACAAAAAAAATAGTTTCTTACTGTTACATATATGTTGAAACATAAATCACAATTTGGTACGTATATGTACTTGTATAAAATCAGCCATTCATACGTTAATGTATGTATCTGTATGCAAATACTTTTAACTTGCATATTTTATAGTGTTTAATTGTTTCATCTTGTGTTTAATAAGACCTAACAAATCTGTTCTTGAATATTCAGTTACCTGCGTGCATATATAATTACATACATTAACGTACAATGGTTGTTTGCATAGAAGCACGTATACGTACCAGATACTGTTTTTTATTGAAACATATATGTAACAGTTAGAAGTACATATAGTATCTTGTATTACATAATGAGATGTTTATAAAACACAACTGATTTTATTGTTTTCATACTGAAACATATATGTACCAGTTTTGTGAACATATATTGTAACACATTGGTAGTCTTACATATGTTCACATAATTCTATGGCTATATGAAATCAAGTATGTATGAAACTTACTTAAAAGTTGTGGCAGCTTCTCTAACTTCTTCAATTGTCCTGTTATTAAAAAAAAAATATGTAGTGTACGTATTAGAAAATAAATACCACAATAATTTATCATTTGTGATTAGGTACTATAAACAAAACAAAATATGTTACTTGTGCACCAATTCCCCATCGACACGTAAGTTTTTTAGCTCCTCAAATTTACTGCATACAATATAAGTATATTTATATTAGTATTCACTCTAACATTATTTTTTATGCCAAAATATGTTATTACCTCTCATCAACAATTCCGGACATCAGGTAGTTCCATATCCTCATTTCTTCCTTCGACATCCCCCTTTTCATGTCAATTGGTCTATTAATAAAAGGCGATACATATTTTGTCGAAGGCTGTTTCACACGTTTCCCTTTTCCCGCAACACTTTTGTATAATTTCATGTTAATATCAACATCGTTGCAGGCCTCTTTCCAATGTTAGATGTTTTAAACCTTTCAGATATATCCATGAACTCTTGTGTTAGACCTAAACTGTAACTTGGACACTCAGAATTGACATCTTTCAACGCCTTATCTTGTGCTTTTGAGCTGATTCGAATTCAACGATTTCTGATACATCCATAGCAAGTTGTGTCCATACTTGAGGGTCATGGATTGGTATTTTCAGATTCTTTGGTGTATGTATATCAACATTTTGGGACCAACCTCTTCAATATCTTCTGGATATCTATATAGCTCCTGATATCTTTTGGTACTTCTTCACCTCTTCACTTTCAGGGAATAGTTTTTTTGCTGCCCGTAGAGCATTCTCAAATTTTAATTTACCTTCCATATTAATACTCTTAATCGATTCAAGCAGTCCTAGATTCCCCTGAGGACATGAAAAGTATTTTTTAACATTTATGCATGACATTTGATATTATGCTTTAACATTATAAAGATACATACCTCTAGCATTTCGTTATCAAAATCTGACGAATCATCATCGTCGTTTTCAGTTTTGCCCTTGCGTTGCGTATCGTCATCTGATTCAACTTCATACTCTTCATCATCAACATATTGCTCCGTTAACTCTCCCATACCGAACCCACCAACCCTCAAAATCTCGTGTTCCTCTCTTTTCTTTAGTTTTTCCATATTCCAAAACGCAAGTGGTGACATAGTCTTATCACAATTAAAACCCGGGCACATAACACAATCCACATACAAAAGCTGCATTTAAATATCAAGTACATATATGTATCATTATTGTATCCTTAAAGTTGTCAACAATTCAGTTATAATATTCTTGATATCACAGACATAAATGTATCATTATTGTAGTAAAAGTTCAAACAATAATCATGAGTGAATAAAACGTATATGTAATAGAAGTACAAATGGATGTTTGCATTGAAGTACATATACGTACCAGATACTGTTTTTATTGAAACATATATGTAACAGTTAGAAGTACATATAGTATCTTGTATTACATACTGAGATGTTTATAAAACACTACTGATTTTAATTTGTTTTAATTCTGAAACATATATGTACCGTCATCAAAACACAATATAGGTTGCAATACAAAACATAATATTTCTGGTACGTTTATGTAACAGTCATAAAGATCTATATGATGGAGGGGTGCATATACGCATATATAGATACAAAAAAAATAGTTTCTTACTGTTACATATATGTTGAAACATAAATCACATTTTTGGTACGTATATGTACATGTGTAAAATCAGCCATTTATACGTTAATGTATGTATCTGTATGCAAATACTTTTAACTTGCATTATTGTATTTTTCAAACAAGTACTTCATAAATAAGTTTTGATGATTTTGTACGTACCGTCAAAATAGTCAATGGTCCAACAAAATCACATGATAAGTTGCACCTCGTCCAGTTTTCTTTACTTTTTGATGACATCTTCAATGCATCCACACCAATCATAATCTTTAAAATTTGTTTCCACAGTCATGTGCTTAACCACTTCACATAAACACCTCCCATTCTTACGACTAACAACCATTGTGTTGTAGAAAAGAACCAAAAAATCCAGCTTGAAATGAAAATAGTCATCATAATCACCTTCCAATATCTTATCTACAATTTCGGATGGGCTTACATTAACGCCACCATAACGGGCCCTCCATTTTGAGTAATCCTCAGTCTTCCCCTTACTATCTTTGCTCAATAGGCCTATATCCCCTTTCGGAATCCCTATTAATCTGTAGATGGCTTCTTTATCAACATTGACCTCTCCTTTACTTGTTCTAATCTTTAACTTTCCGGGGTCCAGCATGTCCACAACATAATGTCCAAGTTTAGATGGGATACCATCCACTTTGAACCTTAATAACCTTCCAAATCCCATGCTAATCACAGCCTCTTTTGCATCTTGTTTAACTGCGACACGGCAGTGTAAAATTGCTTTGGAGACGAACGCGTACGTATTCCAAACCATTTCCGGTGCATTGTAACCCTTTGTTTCATCTCATCCTTAATTTTGGCTTCAACACCACCTTTTTCTATCAACAAGATTATAACTTATAATTAAAATACATATCATTAATTTTCAAAACAGCAATTTCTATATAACTTATAAGGAAAATCATCGTGATATTGATTGTAATTACCTTTTCTAATCAGCTTCCTTCTCTTCATTTTTTAATGGTCATTCTTGCTGTTTCATTCTTACCCATTGGATCTTCATTAGCTGATGATCGTTTACCTGTATGAGGAAAAATTTACGTAATAAAAGATTATAATTACAACCACAACGTATCTGTATTATATAAATTTTACTTACGTCCAATAATCTTCCTTTTACATACACTTTTAAATCGTCCACTTTAATCGATCCTCAACCTTCTTATTACCTGAACATTTCATTTTATTCTTCATTAAAAATATATAACTTTTAGGTTGTATACGTACAGGAAATATGAATAACTATTTAATCGCTTACCATCCGATGATGTTTTGCTTTTCTCCACGTCCATTCCTTTTTCAACATTAATGACATTATGATCGACGTTTGTGGATGGCTCACCGGCTTTTTTAGCTTGTTACATACAAAAATTACATGATTTAAATAAGTGTTTACTAATATAATTATATCAGATTCACTAAAATACATGCATACTTTCAACTAACTATACTCAATTCAATAGTAAAACCATACATTCATAGAAAATAAAATGATTTACCTTTATCTTGCATCATACTTTCGTTTATTTTCCGGAAATTTTCCTTCACCTCTTTTATGATATTCATTCTCTTTTAAAGTTTTCCTACGACTCGCCACTGTTATGCAAATATAGATCATTTTCTAGAAAATATACAAAAGTAAAGGATATAAACATTGATTATTTAAATTTATTACTTACCATATTCGGCAACACCACCCTTATTTACCTCGCTTTTTTCCATAGAGTCTAATGAATTTGTAACTTTATCTGACCATGGTTAAATAAAAAATTAGTAGCTTCACTATTAATATTACTTATTTACAAAAAATCAAATTAGAAACTACCTTTTATATCAGAGGTTTGTTCCGGTGAGTCATCCAATTCAATTGGATCGTCCGCCGTGTTGTTGAATTGTTAAAGTGTAGATTTTTGCAATCCTTTCACTTTTTTTCCTACCTGGATAACAAATATTTTATAATAATGTTAAATTTTACATATGATGCAAACGAATTAAAGTTTCATGTCCACACTTACTTGATGACATCTTCACCGATACAACAGTATCCTCCTCAAAACACTTACCTACATATGAATTAGTGAAACAATTTACACTCTGCAGATTGCATATCTCTATAGAACATACGTATCAGTCATTATATTAATATTATATGCTATTACAAAGTGGCATAATGTGGGATTTTAAGAATATACTACAAATGCATACATATAATGCTTAAATCAACTAATCAAAGAGAATCAACTAATTACATATAATGCATACATACAAGTTTGGTACATATACGTCACAACAGAACATACTTGTACCATTGCTCACCATTTCTATACCAACACACAATTTAAAACAACTAATCATGAAGATAAAATTGTGAAGTTTGGTACATATACGTATCACAATACAGCATACTGGTACATATATGCAGACATACAAGTTTGGTACATATACCTATCACAATACAGCATACTGGTACATATATGTAACAGAATGCTATAGTCAATTTTAAAACAACTAATCATGAAGATAAAATTACCACATTCAATATCTACATTTTTTGGGACTGTATTTCATAATGCTACATCCTACCAGGAATCTGGGCATTTTTAATGACATACACATTGATTCCATACATTTTTCATAACCTAATAATCATTTTGATACATATATGTAACACCAATCTTATATATTCAATTAAATCAACTAATCACAGAGATAAAAAATCAAAAACAATATTTTTATGCATGTTATGGGATCTGCATTTATAATGCTACATCCAAATAGCTATTTGGTACATATTATTAACATTCTCATTACTTATATATATAGAATATTTTATCAATACAATTTTGGTACATATACGTAACAAACTTCAGCATACTTGTATTATTGCTCACTGATCCTATACCAACACACAATTTAAATACATTATAAACTAAAATTGTATATACATTATCTACCATTGGTCATATACATTTATCCCATTGTTTTGGTACATACAAAAGAAAATTGTACCAAGCATTCCTAAAATCATTACTGCCAACGTATCATAACTGACTAACACCATACATACTGTGTATTTCCAAACTAAAATGACACATACATACATCTACATACAAAATTTTAAACCAGGTCAAAATTTAAGAGATATAGAATCGCATAATACATTCGTACATATACGTATCAAAAGCCCTAATTGAATTGAAATTGAATTTAACAACCAAAAACCTAACCCCCAACTTACACACACCTTAGAATCGATTTCTATGATTATGTATAACCCAATTTCCTTTTGATTTCCAAGTTTCGATCAATAATAAGAACACATACCTACTGGTTTTCGAAAAAAATCGATTCCGAGCACAGGTGTTGCAGAATCACCAACGACGGTGTAATACCCTTCAATTTCTTCCGAATGTATGTATTTGTGACAAAGAAATCAACGATTTTGTATAGAATAGCAAGTTCAATTCTTCCAAATCTACAGCTTTCTCGTTTGAAAAGGAATAGCGATTTTAGGAGTGTTTTTAGGAAACTGAATATTCTCAACTGTTTTAAAGTTTATGAAATCCCTAAATTGCCCTTTTCTTGTTTAAATTGAATAATTAAATTATATTTATTTACATAATTGACACAAGAGTTAATAGCCATTGATCTATATATTAATGGTAAGATTGAGTTTTCAAGGTTTTCTATATAATTAGCTTTTCAATGGATCTCCCCCCCCTATATATATATATATATATATATATATATATATTTATATATATATATATATATATATATATATATATATATATATATATATATATATACGCTCCTTTGAGACCCGAAAAAGGGATATATATATATTATATATATATATATATATATATATATATATATATATATATATATATAGGGTTAGGATCATTACAGAACCACTTTTTATTTTCAGAACTACAGAACCATTGATTTACATAAATGTATATTAAGTCTGGTAATACTTGACCTGTTTTACATATGTGTATATCAGACATGAACAATAACCTATAAAAAAACAACTAAAAATCACTAAGTTTAACTTACATCTATGTAAACCAATGGTTTATAATTTACATTTATGTAAGTCAATGGTTCTTTTGGTTCTGAAATAAAAAATGGTTCTGTAATGATCCTGATCCTATATATATAATATATTATATATATATATATATATATATATATGTATACTAGTGGTAAGCCCGCGCGATGCTGCGGGGTGAACGGTTTACGTAGTGTCATAACACAAGGAATATAGGCACACAAAACACATTAAAAAATACAACGATAACCGTTTTTACACATTCACAAGTAAACGGGTCAAAAATCCACCTCTAAGAACAAGTATTTATAAAAACCAATTTTTACTTATTTTCATTCCTTTTACACTACAAAACACATTAAAAAATACAACGATAACCATTAAAATCGTTGAACTGCCTTAATAGATCCCACAAACACAAGGTATCAAACAACAAAAACTGAAGCAAACGAACATGATTGAAACAATTCACCATAATTGGGAAAACTGTAACCGACTTATAAATACATAAGTATGCAATATCCTAAAAGTTCAAGAATCATTGATCCAACAAATATATTTATAATCAAACTGTAAACCCCCCACCAACCCCCCCCCCCCCCAAATTTAGTTTGTTCTAGCTCCTAAACAACAAACATACACTTACTAAAAGCTTTTAACACTTCAATTTTCTTACATTCCACATCAATTTAGTAGAAACAAACATTGCCATCGAATGCCACCAAGAACCACTATATTCAAATAAACTGCAGAAATTGTTTTTTAATAAGCAAAAGTGACCAACAAACAATCAAGAACTCTGAAAAAGATCAAAAACTTCCACACACAAATTTTGAATGAAACCCAATGAATAAACATCAAGAACCACAAATTGCCATCAAATTACCTCCATGAATCATAATATTCCAACTGGGAATTCAAATTTCAACCAAATCAATCAACAAACTGCAGAAATTGGTTCTTAAATACCCACAAACTGACGAACAAGCAATCAAGAACTCCAAAAAAGATTCAAAACTTCAACACAGAAATTTCAAACGAAACTGCAGGAACCACAAATTGCCATCAGATTACCTCCAAGAACCACAATATTCCAACTGGGAATTCAATTTTTCAACCAATCAACAAACAAACTGCACAAATTGGTACTTCAACACCCAAAATTAAACAACAAACAATCAAGAACTCCAAAAAGATTTGCTTAAATCCCAATGAAGAAAGATTATTGAATTAATATCATGAATGCCAGGGAAAAAAGTTTACCTACATCTATCTCATTATAAAGGCAAGCACCAAAATTGGGTGACATGAGCTCTAGAGGTAGATAATCGTCCCGTTTACTTATGAATATGTTAATTTGGTATGCATTTTATTATTATTTGGTCAAATCAAATATTTCACTAACAATGAAACTATCAAAGGGTTGAAAAAGAATTCACAAACAGAACATGCATAATGAGAACCAGAAACATGAGTTTCTGATTTAGGATTGAAAAAAGCATTCACACAGGACATGCTTAAAAGTATAGCCGGCTTACAGCAAATTCGTAGTCGTGAAGTCCCTCTAAAATGCATTCATCTAGCTTTTCTTAAAAAATGCACATCGAATATCCTATTTGGAAACATTAAACAAAGTAAGCGCATGAAGATACATACTCAATTTTGGCATTTGAGAAATAATAGCTCAACTTGTTTCAAAAGACACCAGAGCACACTAAAACAATTATGTCCATAATATCATATTTGGAAACATTAATAGATACAGAGTTAAATAAATGCATTTGCAAAAATATAAACGCACAAATTGTATCAACATTCTTAATGCAAATATAATAGAAGAGCCCCACCATTAATAGTAAATGGGTTGAAGAGTGAAAGAAAAATATAACATACAATGAGTACCTGCAAAGTTGCCAAACAAGTCAAAAGATCATATCAGGGGAGGTCCTAATTATGCTGCTACATGCAAGCACAACCTACAAAAACCCAAATGAGTGAGGAGAGTAGTACAAAATACTACATATATTGATATTATATCTGCAGTTGCAATTTGAAAATTTGTTTCCTACCTGTGTAAATGTGGTCATAAAGTCTAGGGACAACACAAAATATGGTTGGCTTTAATACAAGAAGATCGTCAATCAAATATCTAATATCCTGCAAGTTGAGATGGAAATTGTTGAAATGCTATTAGATTGGTGACACAAATAGATTAGGAAAAAGGTATACTACACAAATAGTATATCTTACTGCTTGCTTGCCAAAACCTATCGAGGCACCACTGTAGATGCAGTAATAATTAATTAACAATAATACAAAATTTGTGAAATTGAAAGAGAAGCACCTCATCCCGCCAGCCACCACCGTGTCCCGCCGTGATCCACTCCGTACCGATCATCATACGCCATTTCTTCCGGCAGTTTGCTTCTCACAAAACAACACAGAACACAAACTCACACTGATTGAATTCATTGTGTTCACCTAAGATCAAATATGTGTGCTAATGGAAGAAAAGAGATAGGTATGCAATTTTCAAAACACTGCAAAACAATTTACAAAAAAAAAAAAAACCCTTTAATTTTACTCAAATAGATCAACAAATAACTCCATGAAGATGATGTGCACAAACATCATTTCGGCCAATCAAGCAAACTGATGAAGTCACGAAACACAAGTACTTCATAACCACTAACATCAAAACTAAAACCAGCATACATCCAACTGCAAAATCCACCTCAAAATTTTAGACAACACAAAATCAGAAAACCTAGTACAATAATATCAACAGTAAACCCCTAATCAATATATCTCAAACGTGAAGTTTTAACACGCAAACAGCAGATTTAACGACTTGAATTCAACCCTCGATTCCAAATGATGTAGACCAGTGATAACACAAAAACAGTTGAAAGTAACTTAACATCGATGCCTACAGATTAAACACAAAACATCAAGATCACATATCATGAACAGATCTTGAATGAAATGATAAAGAGCATTGATTCATGAATGAAAAATCGGATTTTTAGAGCATTACCATCGATTATCCTCGATGAGGTTGGCTTGCATTGAAGACCTAATAGTGAATGAAATTAAATTTGGGAGAAGGGAAACGCCAAGGGTCTCCCCATATGTATATATATATATGTATGTATATATGTATGTATATATATTTATGTATATATATGTATGTTATATATGTATGTATATATATGTATGTATTATATGTATGTATATATATGTATGTATATATATATGTATGTGTATATGTATGTATGTATGTATATGTATGTATGTATTATATGTATGTATATATATGTATGTATATATATATGTATGTATATATATGTATGTGTATATATATGTATATATATGTATGTATATATATATATGTATATATATATGTATGTATATATATATATATTATATATTATGTATATATATACATATATATATGTATGTATATATAATATATATATATATATGTATATATATATCTATTATATTATATATATTTATATATATATATTGTATCTATATATACATATATATATGTATGTATATATACATATATATATATATATGTATATCTATGTATATATATATATGATATGTATATATACATACACACACACACACACATATATATATATGTATATGTGTATACTATACTAATATATATATATATATATGTATATGTGTAAATATATATGTGTGTGTGTATATATATATAGTATATATATGATATATATGTATATATATATTATATGTATATATATATACATATATATATATATGTATATATATATACATATATATGTATAATATATATGTATATATATGTATATATATATATATATATGCGTATATATATATATGTAGGGGAGGGATCAAATGAAAACCATGTTTATAATTGAAAACCATGAAACCACCACTATCTAATCACATAATTTATAATTGATTTAATTTTTTAATTGTTTAAAGTATATTTGAGTAAACTTTAACCTTATTTTTTGAGGTTCATTATTTATTTTTTAATTTAAACTCCAAGGTTGACGATGATAACGAATCGAGTTACGTATACGCAACTTTTAGTTATACACTTTGTATATATATATATACATATATATACATATACATATATACATATACATATATATACATATATATACATATATATATACATATATATATATACATCTTAGAATTTTTTAAAATTAAGATCTGAGTTAATCGAATTGACTCAATTATCACAAAATCAATCCAAATACCGAACTATTAAGAAAATTGGGTTTGGTGGGTTACTTAGGTTAATCACTAATAGGGTTTGGGTTGATGTTGCTCGGGTTCGGTATTCGAGTTCCGGTAAAAACACACCCCTATTTTTCACTATCGTTTTGTAGCTTATGACTAGCTTTTTAACAATCTTTAGAAGTTTGAATTGAAATAGAATATTAATAAATTTTCGCTCGTGTTACATAACGGTCGTTTGGTCGTGTGGACCAAAAGAACCAATGAGCCAAGATCAGGAAAACCTCTAAGTCCCACATGCCACTGCAACAACTGCTGAAGACTTCCATCAGCTGTTCTGACAAAGTCTGAAGATCAAAGTATGAAGATCAAAGAACTGAAGAAAACAGCTGCAGACTCTAAAGTGCTGAAGACAAGTACTGAAGTCTGAAGTACTGATCATACAAGTACTGAAGACTTCAAGTACTGAAGACAAGTGCTGAAGAATCAAAAGCTGAAGAACTGGAGAGCTGAAGAACTTCTACTGAAGCACAAAGTCTGAAGACAAAGACTGAAGACAACAGCTGATGACATCTACTGAATTCGTCAGCTGTTACATCATCTGAAGCCAAGTCTGAAGAACAAGTGCTGAGCTCAGAGTTTGTCACAACAGCTGAAGAAGTCTTCTTCAGTTGTTGTGATGGTTTTTCCTTTTTCAGTAGTTTATTTTGTTTCAGTAGTTGTACAACAGCTGAAGAGCTTGTTCTTCAGCTGTTATAGTATCAGTAGTTATAAACGACTGAAGAATTTGTTCTTCAGTCGTTGTAGGATTTCAGTAGTTTTACTTTTGTCAGTACTTAGGAAAACTTTTGTAAGAAGATGTCAGTTGTTGACATCTTCAGTAGTTTTATGTTCTGTCAGTTGTAATTTAATAATCTGCTGATGTCAGAGAAAGGACATCACCACCATCCTTTTGCCGCCTATAAAAGGATGGTGAACCATGCTGTTTAATGGCCGAAACGTGCTAAGCAATAGAACATTTAATATTTCGCAGAACTCTTTTCTCTCTCTATGCTTGTGCTTTTACATGCAATATCTTTTATGTTCTTGCATTAATCGCTAATAATGTGCTAAATCCGCTGCAAACCAATCTGATTGATCAGACGAGAGGCTGAGATCCTGTCAAATGGTATCAGAGCAGGTTAATCATTGATCGATTTAACCATTGATCATTTGAAACTGCTCTTTTGATCTCTCAGTTTGATCGAATTAGTAATTTGCAAGAATTAGCCATAGAGTGAGTTTTCTGTTTCCGGCCAAAATCTTGAGGTCTTTTGGTGGTTTTGAGTTACGTTTGTCGTGTTTAAACTTGTTTTTGACAAAACCTGAGATGACAACACCAACCAATGATCCTCACAATACTGGTTCCGCAACCAAGCCTCCGATGCTGGTTAGGAACGAGTATAACATATGGCAAAGACGTATGCTACACCACTTGGCTGTCAACAGTGCTGGTTGTTGGAAGTCAGTGGTGCATGGGCCATACAAGCCTATGGTGAGCGTCCCGAATCTAATGAACAGGTTGCGAAGAAACCTGAACAATATTCGGACGAAGATCTAAGCTGTTCGAAATTGATGCTAGAGCCCATGGAATTTTAGCCATGGCCATTCCTAATGAGATATATTCAGGGCTCTTGCATCATGAGTCTGCTCATGACCTATGGGTTGCTCTAAAGGAACAATTTGGAGGAACTGATTCGGTCTTAGCAAACAATAGGAAATCCTCGCCCAACAATATGAGACTTTCTCATATAAAGGGTGAGACTCTGACCCAGTAGTTTGAGCGGTTCTCTTGTTTGATCTCTGAGCTGAAGATGGTCAACAAGAGTACTCCAACAGCCAGATAAACAACAGGTTCCTCAGGTCATTGCCTGAGAGATGGGACACATATACTATTGTCCTACGCTCAGTGCTGACTGGACACTACTATCTCTCACCCAACTTCATGGGAAATTGCTCACTTTTGAGAGAGAGATAGAGCAAAAGAGGAAGTTGTCATCTTCTGGCAAGCTCGCTGATGACTTTGTCCAAGGTAATGTTGCCTTGATAAGTCATGAGTCAGATTATGCTTCATCAGAAAGTTCTTATGATGAGCATATTGATTTCTCTACCAACTCAGAACAAGCTTTTGTTGGTGTTAGTAGTTCAGGAGGTGGTGGTGACAACTTGTGTTTTCTGATGGAGGACTTGAAGGGCATTCCAGATGATGATCTGGAAGAGATGGATATTTTGAACCAAATGGCAATGATAAATATCCGCTCTAAAAATTCTACAAGAGAACTGGTGGAAATTCCCAGGACTCTCTGGCAAAACCAAAGTTGGTTTTGACAAGAGCAAGTTGAGGTGTCACAAGTGCCAAAGGCTTGGACACTTTGCAAGAGAGTGTAGATCATCTGGATCTAACTCATCTGCACCCTTTGTGACTTTTTCCAGCAATAGCTCACAGCACAAAGGGCAACCTTCCTACAGTTCTACCCATCCATCTCAGGCACAGGCACCACCTGCTTATTTTGTGCCACAGGGTCATATGCCATATCCTTACCCCTGTTACTACATGCCTCAGCCTATTCAAACTCAAGCACCCTCGGCTCAACCACCTCATGCTCTTCCTGAGCCTCAATCTTCCCAATCTCATCACACATAACCTCAAAAAACAAGCTTTTTCACCCCAACTGCTGTTGACTGGAGTAGTCTGCCAGAAGAGCTATCTGGTCAGGAACAACTACTCTAAGGTGTTGGTCAACATGGTGGTGACCAACCTTTTGGAAATCTTGCTCTGATGGCCCTTGATTCTGTTGAAGGGTCATCATCCAATGCCTCATCTCAGGTATCCACTGAGGCAAAAGCCAAGCTTTGTTCAGAATCATGCATAGCAGCATTTGCTTCTATTAGAGAAGCAAATGTAGCTTTAATAGATAAAAATCTTGAGCTTGAGAAAACAATTTCCAAAAGAAAAGCTGATTTTGAGGTTATTCTAAAAGATAAAAATGATGAGATTTACAAGCTTAAATGCCAAATCAAAGATAATAAAGCTAGGGAAGATGTACTTCTAGAGAAGTACAAAGACCTCAAGGAAACTCTTGCAACCACCCAAGTTGAGTGTGATCGATGGGTGCAATCATGTAAGGGTTTTGAAATGCTTCTTAGCATGCAATCAGCTTCCAATGTGAAGTTTGGCATTGGTTATAATCACACTGCTCCTCCTACAGATTTCACTTCAAGAGCAGAAGTTGAATCTGATGGGGAGAGCAATAACCAATCCTCCTTCGTGTGACCTGCTATCCTCTGATTCAGCATCATCAGAGATAGATGTCAGCATTAACTCCTATCAAAACCAATCAGCTGATGCCACAACAGCTGATGGTTCAAATGCTGACTGTCACATGACCAAAAGGTTGATCAACTCAGGTGTTGTCACTAGAAGTACTGAAGGTACTGGAGAGCAAGTGACAACATCTGAAGTTCAAACCTCAAATACTGCTAGAACTGAAGAGAAGAAAACTAAACAGTAGGAAGGGTTTGAAGACAGCTAGAGAGGATACCAGGAAAGCAGGCACTAGGAAGAAAACTGCTGGTACTGATGGCAAACAGCTGAAGAACAAGTCTTCAGCAGTTAAATCCTCTTCAGCTGATGATCAGCATAAGATGAAGAAAAAGCCATGTGAGATATGTGGCTTGTTCAATCATCTTACTGATGATTGCTGGTACAAAAGGGGTTCCAAACTCAACAGAAGGAGAAAATTACTGAGAGCATCAATAAAATGAAGAATGAGTTTGAAACCAAGTTTGTACTAGCAACATCCAAGCCTGAAATCCCTAAGCCCAACGATAAATCTAAAAAGAAGTTAGGGATTACTCAGGCAACAGCTGAGGTTGCTCAGAAAAAGATGGTACAACATAGGAACTCATCATCAGCAAACTCCAATGTGTCTGAAGAGCTGAAGGCTTTATCACAAAATCAGACACAGTTAGTGATGATGGGTTCAGCAGCTAGTGGGAAGAGTCAACCACTTAGATGCTCCTGTGTTGAAACCACAGAAAGGAAGTCCAAGCCAAAGGGTTCCACTTCTGTACCATCTTCTTCACCTCAAGCTGTCACACATAACACACCTATTAGTGCTGCACCTGTAGCTGAGAACAGACCAAAAACCAAGCAGGTTTGGGTCTCCAAGACTAACTAACACATGGTTGTGTTTGCAGGGTTCTTCAACATGCCATAGAAGCATCTGGTATGTAGACAGTGGAGGATCCATGCACATGACAGGAAGCAGCTCCCTTCTAAATGACTACTCTCAAAGAAAGAAGGGATTTGTTTCTTTGGCAATGATGCAAAGGGTTACATCATTAGTAAAGGCTTTGTTTCCAATGGGGAAATAAGGTTTGATGATGTTAACCATGTGGAGAATCTCAAATACAATCTCTTGAGTGTCAGTCAAATGTGTGACAAAGGCCATGTTGCCCTTTTCACAAGTCAGAACTGTCGGATTCTGTCATCCAAAGTTCTGAGTTTGATTGACAAGGCATTGGATGAACACACTCTCCTGAAGGCCAACAGGACAGGAAGAGTGTATGCCTTAGATCTTTCCAAAAGATGGATCTAAAAGGCCATCCTTGCCTATTCTCCAAGGCATCTCCTCAAGAGTCTACACTATGGCATAGAAGGCTGGGTCATGTTAATTTCAAAACATGAATCAGCTTATAAGCCATGGTTTAGTAAGAGGATTGCCTCTGAAGGAGTTCAAGTGTGAAGATGACTGCACTACTTGCGTGAAAGGAAAACAACACAAAGTTTCATTCCCTTCAATAGAAGAACCAAAGTCCACTGCCTGCTTACAGCTTCTGCACATGGATCTCTTTGGTCCTGTCAGAGTAATGAGCATGGCAAAGAAGAAATACTGCCTGGTAATTGTGGATGATTATTCCAGGTTTGTATGGACTTTCTTCTTGCACTCCAAGGATGAAGCAGCAAAGACAATAATGAACTTTGTGTTACATGTAGAAAAGCAGTATTCCCTACAGGTCAAGTGTGTAAGGAGTGACAATGGAACAGAGTTTAGAAACCACACACTTGATGACTTCTACCTGTCCAAGGGAATTAGAAGGCAGTTTAGCATTCCTAGAACTCCTGAGCAGAATGGAGTGGTGGAAGAGAAAGAACAGGACCCTCATTGAAGCAGCAAGGTCAATGTTGGCTGACTCTGGGTTGCCACTGTCCTTTTGGGCTGAAGCTGTCAATACAGCTTGCTATGTACAGAATAGAGCTTTAGTAAATAAGAGGTTGATGAAGACTCCTTATGAAGTTCTTCATCACTTGGCCCCTCTTATTTCATTCTTTAGAGCCTTTGGGTGTCCATGTTTCATTCTCAACACTAGCAACCCACTCCAGAAGTTTGCTAGTAAGGTGGATGCAGGGTACTTTGTGGTTATTCATCAACTTGCAAGGCATACAGAGTCTTCAACTGTAGAACAAAGGGGGTTGAAGAAACTCTGCATGTTAAGTTCAATGAATCTCCAAAGGACAAGATTCCACAAAACCCTGTGGAGCTGTTTGATCTGGACATACTGCAAATGTTCCTTATCAACCTCCATCTGTTGAGCCTGTCAACAAACCTCCACCTGGTGGTACTGATGATGATGTAGTCAGTACTCACCTCTTCAGGTTCAGTGACAACCTGCCTGAGTCCACTGAACCTGATGCTCCTGTAGCCTCAGCAGCTCCATCCACTACAAATGCTGATGAGATTTCTGCTTGCTCTACTTCGTTTGAGCTGCCATCCTCTACATGGTTTCAGGAATCTCCATCACCATCTGTTGCTGCTGATGGGTCTACAAACACTTGCACAGATATCATAGTCTATCAAGAGCTCAGGAATCACCCCACATCACAGATCATTGGTGATATCCATGCTGGAGTTTCAACCAGGAATCAATTGTCCAACTTCTGCTTCTATGCTCTCTTCATCAGTCAGCAAGAGCCAAAGATTGCTTTAAGAGACAATGGATGGGTGGAAGCTATGCAGCTTGAGCTTCTTCAATTCAAGAAACAGCAGTGTGGGAGCAGGAGCTTGTTCCATTACCCAAAGATAAGTGTGCTATAGGCACAAGTGGGTATTCAGGAACAAAACAGATGAAAAGGGCCAAATTGTCAAGAACAAGGCTAGACTGGTTGTTCAAGGGTTTGCACAGGAAGAAGGCATCGATTATGATGAGACCTTTGCACCTGTGGCCAGACTGGAAGCAATCAGACTATTCTTGCATATGCTGCCTTTCACAGTCTTAAGGTTTATCAAATGGATGTCAAAAGTGCTTTCTTATATGGAAAAATAAAAGAAGAGTTTATGTGTGTCAACCACCAGGCTTTGAGGACAATAAACATCCTGATTGGGTGTACAAGCTTGATAAGGCTCTTTATGGGCTGAAGCAAGCTCCTAGAGCTTGGTATGAGACACTATCAACTTTCTTTTAGAAAATAAGTTCACTAGAGGCACCATTGATAAAACCTTATTCATCAGGACTGTGGGACAACATAAGCTCCTTGTTCAAATCTATGTAGATGACATCATCTTTGCATCCTCTGATCCAAAGTTGTGTGATGAATTTACAAAGCTAATGAAGCTAAGATTTGAAATGAGTGCTATGGGAGAATTACAGTTCTTTCGGTTTGCAAATCAAACAACAGGATGATGGAATCTTCATCCATCAGTCCAAATATTCAAAAGAGTTGTTGAATAAGTTTGATTTACAAACCTGTAAGCCCTGTTCTACTCCCATGAGCAGCATCAAACCTAGATGTAGATCAGAAAGGTAAAGCGGTTGATGAAACCCTTACAGATGTATGATTGGGTCCTTGATGTACCTTACAGCTTCTAGACCAGACATCATGTTTTCAACATGTGCTTGTGCTAGATTTCAGGCTGCACCTAAAGAATCCCATTTGATTGCAGTCAAAAGGATCTTTAGATATTTGCAAGGTACCCAATCACTAGGACTTTGGTATTCAGCTGGGCATTCTTGCAAACTAGTTGCTTTCTCTGATAGTGACTATGCAGGATGCAAAGTCACCAGAAAATCCACTTCTGGTGGTTGCCAATTCCTGGGCAATTGTTTAGTTTCTTGGCAGAGTAAGAAACAAACATCAATTGCTACATCCACTGCTGAAGCTGAGTATATTGCTGCTGCAAGTTGTACCTCTCAAATACTCTGGCTTCAGAACCAACTTCTGGATTATGGCATTACTGAGACTAAGACTTCATTATTAATGGACAGTGCTTCAGCTCTTTGTATTGTTAAGAATCCAGTCCAGCACTCTAGGACCAAACATATTGAGATCAGACATCATTTTATCAGGGATTGCTATGAGAAAGGTCTGATTGATCCTAAGTTTGTGCCTAGTGCTGATGAGCTTGCAGACATTTTTACTAAGCCTTTAGATAGTGCTACATTTCAAAATTTGGTACTAAGGCTTGGTATGCTGCAGCTTGATTGATTTGACCTATGCTGATGCTCTTACTTCACAACAACTGAAGAGCAAAGGTCAAATACAAGTACTGATGAGTAATTTAGTCTTCAGCTCTTTCACATCTACTGAAGACTAAAATGACTCAAAGTACTGATGACATTATTTATTGAAAAAACTGATGTAGTGAGGTGGATTACAACTACTGATGTATGATTTTCAAATAAATAAGTACTGAAGAACAAATTTTGCTCACAAGTACTGATGTGTAATCTTACACAAGTACTGAAGACAAAATTTGTTCACCAGCTCTGAAGAATATTTATCAGCACTTGTGAACATCTGATCACAAGAGCTGAAGGCATAAATTTTCACAAGAGCTGAAGGGTCAATGAAACATCTGAAAGTCAGCCAAAGAGCTGATGAGTAAGTGTGGAGGCTAGTATGAAACAACTGATTTGACGGAAACAGCTGATGAGTAATTTCTCATCAGCTGATGACAACAGCTGCTGTTTCATACCCAAACAACTGAAGGACAAAACCATGTCTTCAGTAGTCACAACTACTGATATCAATAGTTCATAACTACTGAAGGCTAACACCAAGTCCTCAGTTGTTTACAACAACTGAAGCAATAACATGTCTTCAGTAGTTCATAACTACTGATCTCAGTAGTTTACAACTACTGAAGGCTAATACCAAGTCTTCAGTTGTTACAACGTCAGAAGAAGAATATTAGGTCATCAGTAGTTCATAACTACTGAAGACTGACAGTAACTCTTCAGACGTTTACAACATCTGAAGGACAAAACCAAGGTCTTAGTAGTTTAAACTACTGACGACTAACACCAAGTCCTCAGATGTTACAACCACTGAAGGTTAAAACCACGTCATCAGTCGTTACAACAACTGATAACTAACACCAAAACCTTCAGTAGTTTTCTTTCAGCCATTTGCCCTACCCTATAAATACCCCACCTTCAGAGCATTTACTCCTCGACCTAATCTTTCAAAACCTCTGAAATTCCCATACACCATTAATGGCGAACATGCAACTGAAACCTCGACACAACTGTGTCGCCCATCTCACCAAATCGCCATTATGGCCCAAATTTCACCAAGCCGTCGATCTCATGAACACTCACCATACAAAACGGCTTTTCTCCTGAACCCCACTATATACACCGACTCCTTGGCGGAGTTTTGGACGAATGTAACCGTCCAAACCGGAGAGCAGGATGGCGAGGTCTCTCTCGGTCCTCTGTCAACGGCCACCGTGGTTATCACTCCAGCTACCCTACGCCAAACCCTAGAGCTGGAGGATGCCACCCACCAACCTCCTACCCCAAAGGTGCCCTGGATCTCTCATTCACATCCCACGACTACCAGGGTAACCTCTCCGCCTCCACCTTGTGAAGAAAACACTTCCCTGACCCTCAACGACTGATCTTCCACATGGTGAACGTGTGTCTGGCTCCCAAAACCTCTTCGTGGGACCAGATGTCCACAAGGTGGCAACAGGTATTGTTCTCTATCCTTGAAAACAACCGTTAAACTTAACTGATATAATATTTTTGGAAATAAAGGATATGGCCACAAAACCAATTTCTAACCGATGGATCTTGTATCCTCGGTTCATTATGGCATAATAGAGAACCAGCTTCAGGCTGAGGGACTAGTTGGCACTGGAGTCCCTGCCATGGCTGTTCTAGCCGAGGTATACTCCAGGCATAACACTGACCAAACACTCAAACAGGCTGGCCGGCTGCGAAAACCCACGCAGCAGGAACCCACAGCCTCCACCTCCAAATCCAAAGTCCCCTCCAAACCCAAGCCAAAAAGAAGCCAAAAAAGGCTACTCAGGGAGATGAGTCCCCTGAGGATGCCCCTGCAACACAAAGGCAGGATGTGCCTGCTGGTTCGATTCTCCCAGTAGGTACCACGACTCCACCCACACAACCGCACAGGCTTCCTCTCAACAGGAGCCTGATGCAACCAATATTGGGGCAACCACATTACTGGGGTCTATCTCACTTGAGAAGACTGCCATTGAAGAGCACAGTGTCCCATGTGCACTCTGCTTCGAGCCAATCTACTGATGAGGCCGCCCCCAAAGCCCTACATTGGCAATAGCCAAAGTGCTGACCCATCTGAGCACTCACCCTCTCCCCAGAAACCTATTACAACTGGGGAGACTCCAACCGAAGAGGGGGTGGATACAAGTGCTGGTGGGAGCCCACAGCACAGAGAATCAGTCCAATCTCCCAGTGTGGCTAGGGAGATGGGACAATCTGGTGAGGCTGCCACTTCCCCTGCATCAACATCTGAGCATGGTGAAGCTGGTAACATCAATAAGACCTCACCAGAGGCAATGGCCGATGATGGATCCAATCCGGAGGCTAGAAGTCCCCAGTACCATGAACAAGGGGCACATGCCATTCCTGAGCCACACTCAGGGCATGTACATCCTGACATTGTCAGGAGGTCAGGTGATTCAGCTCATGCTGATGATGACCTGAGCTCTTCTATGATGTAGTAGCTCAAAACACTATCCTAGAGGATGAGATAAGCAGACTCAAAGAGCTGCTTGCTCAAATGACTCAGGATAGAAGTCCATCTGCCACCACTACCAACAGATGGCACCTTCACCCGAAGGTCTCACAAACACTGAGCCACTCCCACAAACTCAGCCACCAGCCCCTGCTTCTGGCACTAGCTCTCAGGGTCAGAACCCCCTGAGCAGCTGGATGCTATCCTCCAGAAATCCTACCTCTCATCACACCCATACTTAAAGACTTAGTCATTCAAACCTTGATGAGAGGTCCCACATACATACAACCCTTGGTGGAGGTTGCCATTTCTAAGGCACTTGCTGATAGTCAGACCCCAACAATGCACCCAAAAGGGGGAGACATCAGTGCAAGTCAAGAGGAAGAGGGGTGAGGAGGAGAAAGAGGCAGAAAAAGAGGTGGTGGTGGTAGAGAGGGAGTTGGTTGAGGAGACTAGGAAGGTGAGGGAGAAAGGGAAGAGGAAAAGAGGGAGGTAGAGCAAATAGAAGTGGCTGAAATCCAAAAGGATTTCAGTGTCACTTATAAGAAAAAGGGAGAGGAGGGAAAGAAGGTGGCTGACTCCGATCTAGCAGCCCTTGTCAAGGAGGCTGATGCTGAGCATAGCCGTTCAATGGACTCTGTCATTGAACAGCTGTTCAGGTAAGGCTTTGACAAGAACACTGCCTTGCTAGATCAAGAGATCAGGAATATGGAGAGAAGAGAGATTGAGTACCGATGGACTACTTATAGCCAAGAGGAAAGAAAGAAACTTGAGGCTATGAGTAGGTTCACTTCGAAGTACCTGGGCAGACCAGTCCTTGATGTCAAGCATGGACTAGGGACAGACTCTTGGCAATAACTACCAAGATCTGTTCGGCTGGTGATTTCACTAAGGGACTGGTCGCTGAGGCCCTCTCTGAAGCCGGTGCTGGGAACAGGACACTGCTAGTAAAACTGACCAACCAGCCCTTATCTCTAGGTTACTAGCATTTCTGCCAACATTCCCACACCAACAACCCAATCACAACCCACTAAACCAACCCCTTCACCATCAAAACCCGCAGCCAATGATCCACCCTTGAAGAAGAAAAGAAGGGTGTTGAGGCTGCAAGAAGAAGAAGAAGAGGAGGATGAGGAGGATAGACTGCCCTTTCAGCAGTCATTCCTCTACCAAAAGCCAAATCCCAAACCATCACTCCCACCTCACAGATGGACACTGTGAGGGTGAAGATAGAGGAAGAGGCACAGTAGCAGCTTCATGATGCTGAAATGCTTAAGTCAATTGACCAAGCATATGCTGCCTCTACCTCTATCATGAATATGAAGAGAAGAAGCTCTGAGACTCTTCACTCTCAACAAAACCTTCCAATATAACAAAGAGAGAGTGAGGACTTGGCCTGATCCTAGGGTGGCTCACAGGATCAAAGAAAGATTCCTGTGAGGTACAAGAGCCAGATGAAGAGGATTGTAGATGAAGAAATCACAGTGGCTCTTGTAGTAACACCCTGGGAAATTGTGGATGAGTTCGAGAAAGCTTATAAATCTAAGCAACCTCCTGAAATGATGTTGGAAAACAGGATGGTGAGGAAAGGCTTAGTTTATAAGAAGCTTGAGAACTTCCACAAAGATGAGCTCAACTTGTTGCTAGAGGGCAGACATCCAGATGAATTTGCTTATAGGCAAATCACAACAGTTGAGCTCAAGAATGGCAAACAGGTCAAGTTTGTCTCAGAGATGTACGGCCGTGAAGGATTATTTGATGGTGGGGATGGGGCATGACCAAAGAAGAACAAAGATCTTTGTCGAGCCTACACCAGAGAATCCTACAGGCTAGTACATGGGAGGTAGGTTTCATGGATGGGATAACAGCTCTGTGTCCAATTCCCCAAAACAGTGCTCCCATCCATATTTAGCCAAACAAATACCAGAAACCTTCTCCCAGGCCAGTGCTTATCAGGGTCAACTTCTGATCTAATCCAGAAGGAAATAGACCAATCTTTATGCCAACAATAGTGGGACAACAAATAATTAGAGGTTTGGCTGCATTGGTTCAGGGGGAGTTTGTTGGACCAAAAGAACCAATGAGCAAGATCAGGAAAACCTCTAAGTCCCACATGCCACTGCAACAACTGCTGAAGACTTCCATCAGCTGTTCTGACAAAGTCTGAAGATCAAAGTATGAAGATCAAAGAACTGAAGAACAACAGCTGGAGACTCTAAAGTACTGAAGACAAGTACTGAAGTCTGAAGTACTGATCATACAAGTACTGAAGACTTCAAGTACTGAAGACAAGTGCTGAAGAATCAAAAGCTGAAGAACTGAAGAGCTGAAGAACTTCTACTGAAGCACAAAGTCTGAAGACAAAGACTGAAGACAACGGCTGATGACATCTACTGAATTCGTCAGCTGTTACATCATCTGAAGCCAAGTCTGAAGAACAAGTGCTGAGCTCAGAGTTTCACAACAGCTGAAGAAGTCTTCTTCAGTTGTTGTGATGGTTTTCCTTTTTCAGTAGTTTATTTTGTTTCAGTAGTTGTACAACAGCTGAAGAGCTTGTTCTTCAGCTGTTATAGTATCAGTAGTTATAAACGACTGAAGAATTTGTTCTTCAGTCGTTGTAGGATTTCAGTAGTTTTACTTTTGTCAGTACTTAGGAAAACTTTTGTAAGAAGATGTCAGTTGTTGACATCTTCAGTAGTTTTATGTTCTGTCAGTTGTAATTTTAATAATCTGCTGATGTCAGAGAAAGGACATCACCACCATCCTTTTGCCGCCTATAAAAGGATGGTGAACCATGCTGTTTTAATGGCCGAAACGTGCTAAGCATAGAACATTTAATATTTCGCAGAACTCTTTTCTCTCTCTATGCTTGTGCTTTTACATGCAATATCTTTTATGTTCTTGCATTAATCGCTAATTAATGTGCTAAATCCGCTGCAAACCAATCTGATTGATCAGACGAGAGGCTGAGATCCTGTCAGGTCGCCCCCCCCTCGGATCTACGATGCGTTACTTTAGTCATTACAGTTCGACTCATTGGCAACCATAAAAGAGATATCGATACTGGTTTCTATAACACAAATATCAGAAGCTTATAATCAGTTTAGCTAGTCGTGCGATTGCGATAGTGACCACACTTACTATAGTCTAGGATACCAAACATACTTGATTTTAAATACAACTTCTTTTCAAAATAATCATATTGGAACATTGACACAAGAGAAACTAAAGACAAACACTCATTTCGTTATTTTAAGGTAAAAGAAAAGTAATTTGTAACATCCGTAAAATTTAATATTCGTTTAAATTAATAAGAATAGTGTTCAGTCGCATGATAAACATGCGAATGAATTTCAGTCGCACGCCTTACATGCGTATGAGGCTCAATCGCACGATTAACAGACGTATGGGCTCAGTCGCACGATTGAGATGTGCGAATGGGTCCAGTCGTGCGACTGAGTATGGCGGCTAAATTATGCAAGTTGGGGATAAGTAAGGCGGTTAAGGATGTTCAAAAGCAGACTTCTATCTGCAGTATCCCATCCCCTTGTTTCTCTCGGACCCAAACACCCCCGTTTTTGCCAAATCAACGATTCCGGCTTCATTTTGGTAAGTCTCGCTTGGCACGGATCGATATTTGAATACATTAAGCTGTGTATATGGTTGAATTGATCCAAAAACAAGTTTAAATCTGAGCTTTTGATTCAATCTTTCTATTAGGTTGAAAACCAAGGATTCGGATCTTAGTTTTTGTGAAGTTTGATGAAATAAGGATCCGAAACGGTTGTAAATAAGGTGTATATGTTGTTTTGAATATGGCAAAATTTGAATGGTTAAAACTTGAGTTTTTGGATCAAATATGTCAAGAACACAGCTGCTGATCCGTTTCAGGCGAATGAGCCCAGTCGCATGACCACTCGTGCGAATGAGCCAGTCGCATTGCTCAATCGTGCGACTGAAGCTCAGTCGCATGAGCCAATCGCACGAATGGAGGTCATTCGTACAAACCCTGTTATAGCTCATTCGCACCCCTGTCGTATGGTTCATTCGTACGACTAAGCTTAGTCGCATGTTCAATCGTACGAATGAGTCCAGTCGTATAGCCTCAATCGCATAAAGTGATCTGTAGGAAATGATTTGACTAAGTTAGGGTTATTGTTATAGATTTGCATTGAGAAGGAGAGTTTAAGTTGCGTTAGTGTATTTGGATTGGTAAACACTTGCTGAAAACATAAGGTGAGTTCTAATTGCCCTTTTTATGTGTTAATGCTGTTTGACAATGTTGTTTGACAAATTGGGCACTGGCATGCATATAAATGAATAAAGATGTAAACAGAAATTTGGAAGTGGTGAATTTTGGTGAATGGCGAGGTGGAGTTTTGACCCACCAACTATAGACGGAATTTTGACCCGTCAACGCCAATTATAGACGGAGTTTTGACCCGTCAACGCGCGAGGTGGAGTTTTGAACCACCAACTATAAACGGAGTTTGACCCGTACGCACGAGGTGGAGTTTTGACCCCCAAAATGAATTGATAAAAAGAGGTCCATAATTACCTTGTGGGTATTTGATATGCATATCAATACTGGGACAAATAAATGGACTAGTAGATGTTTGTGAATTATTGATAAATTACTATTATTGAAATGTGGTGTTATTAGAACTCAAGTTTTATCTGATTTAGTGTTATTTTCGTATGCATGCCAGGTAATAATAGAGGTGTTCGTGATGGTGCCCCACCGAGTTAAAGTTTGGTTCTGGGTATGATACTGGCTATAATGTTGGGTTTTGGGGAGATGTACATGAATTTTGATAAAGTTTTAATAATCGGTTAAAGTGTTGTAGTAATTTAATGATGTAAACAGTTTTAACGTATGAAAATTTCGCTGTGTTATAATCTCTGAAATGTTATAATAACCCAACGTAGCACCCTCCTTATTATATTATTATGAAATTGAGGGTGTTACAAGTTGGTATCAGATCCTTAGTTAAAGAGATTTGAACAATTGATTGTTTCAAACTTTAACTGAAAATGTGGAAGTGCCAGTATCTATAACCGGAAGTGGGGTGGAATATTGTGTAGATGAGTATTTAATGTTAGTGATAATTTAGTCGATTGATAAATAAAAGCATTGTCTAGATTGAAGGATAGTATTGTGTGTATACATGATTCTGTGGTTAGATAGAAGTAGAAATAAACTGTAAAAAGATAATGAGAAGAGGGGATGGTATGTAGTAAATATTGATAACACTGGATGTATGAGCAATTTACATTATATGCAGCATCCTGGCTTTTGATTTGTATTTAATTGATAGTAATACAATTGATCAGCTTAGGAGGCAATTAATGCAAAATCATAGATGTAGAGGAGGACATGTAGAGTAAATTCTAATTAAGATGATAGAGATGACCTTAATTGGTGATGAACTTCGGCGGTGTGATGAGGTCGCCGAGTGTTGCGTACTACCTTACCTGAAATGTTGAGCGACCTTAGGAAGGTGGTGAATCCTTTCCCACCAACTCCTCACCTGTTATTGTTGAGCTGTAGTGGAGAAATCAGTGTCCTATAAGCATTTTAAGGAATGTGACCCGCCTAAGTTTGAAGGCCAAAAAGATGTAGTAGTAACTATAAGTGCTACGAGAGATAGAAGCAGCGTTTAAACTTAGTAGATGCAAGGAAGATCAGAAGGTGGGCTTTGCAATGCATTCGTTCCCAAGCAGGCTTTGTACTGGTGGGATACAGTGGAACAAGCCATGGGCGAGATGTTGTGAGTCAGATGACGTGGGAAGCTTTTAAAGCACTGGTGATAGAAAAGTTCTGTCCAAAAGGCGAGATGGACAGGATTGAGAGTAAGTTTTTACAGTTTCAAGCAGGCAGTTTAAGCCATAAGGAGTATACTTCCAAATTTGAAGAAATGGCTCGTTTGGTACCTCATTTAGTAACCCCTAAGGCGAAGAGGATTACTAGGTATATCCAGGGACTACCCCCTAAAGTGAGAATGCTGGTAAAGTCTAACTCTCCTTCTACTTACCAGCCACGGTAAATTTGGCTGCGGACATGTATGAGGAAGTCGCTGAGTCTGAGAAACCTGTGGTGAAAGAGGAAGTGATTAGCCGTCAGGAAACTTCATGGAGTCTAAGCCTATATATGGACAGAGTGTCCCATAGAAAAGAAAGTTTAATTCTAGGGGCTTTGTAAGTCCCCCTCCTCGGGTAATAAATGTGGGAATTTC
The DNA here is from genome assembly GCA_024085815.1 of Flaveria linearis. Taxonomy (NCBI): domain Eukaryota; kingdom Viridiplantae; phylum Streptophyta; class Magnoliopsida; order Asterales; family Asteraceae; genus Flaveria; species Flaveria linearis. The sequence continues at coordinate 73,502,546 of CM044006.1, read as the reverse complement.
ATAGGGGAGAATATAGATTGAATCACCTAGCATGTCATAAATGCGGGAAGTCTGGGCATTTTGTTTCTAGATGTCCAGAAATTCGGTATCATGAATGCGGTGAGATGGGACATATGAAATCCGAGTGTCCAAAGTTTAGACCTGGACCAATTCCTATTCGTTGCGTGGGAGGACCGAGTATCAGTGCGAGTGGTGTAGTGGTACTGCGGGGAGAGCATTTACAATGACTACGGAGGAGGCTAAGGCATTACCGGATGTTGTGTCGGGTACGTTTCTGTTAATGTGTCCCTGCTAGAATTTTATTTGATTCGGGGGCTAATAGAAGTTTTATATCAATAAAATTCCATGCTTTAATAAAAGTTAGACCATCAAAGTTAGATGTTGCTTTTTCAGTAGAGACTGCCTCTAATGAATTCATAGTTGTTAGTGAAGTAATAGACGATTGTTTTGTCGAGTTAGAAGGTGTAAAATTTCCTGCTAGATTACACATGATGAAGTTAGGAGGTTTTGATGTAGTATTGGAATGGATTGGTATCTATGTTTGAGGCTAAGATAATATGTAAAAGAAAGATGATTGTGTTATGAACGCCAGAAGGTATTTCGGTGACGATTTTGGTGATAATCATGATAGTGTAGTAAAAGTTATATCTATGATTAAAGCCGAGAATTAGTAGGTTTTAGTAGGGGTTGTGAATCATTTTTGGCATATGTCGTTGATACTGCTAAAGAGAGCGGGAAATTAGAAGATGTTTCAGTAGTTTACTTCCCTAATGTATTTCCTGAGGATCTACCAGGTATACCTCCTGATCGAGAAATTAAGTTTATGATTGACTTAATACCTGAGGCAAAACCTGTCGCTAAGACCCCTTATAGACTTGCACCAGCTGAGCTGAAGGAACTCCTGAAGCAATTGTAGGAATTATTAGACAAGGGTTTTATTCGACCAAGCTCTTCGCCGTGGGGTGCTCCTGTTCTGTTTAAAGAAGAAGGATGGTAGTTTGAGGATGTGCATAGATTATAGGGAGCTAAACAAACTAACTGTCAAGACAAATATCCGTTCCCCCCGTATAGACGATTGTTTGATCAACTCCAAGGTGCAAATGGGTCTCAAAGATAGATCTTAGATCCGGATACCATCAATTAAAAGTGAAAGAATAAGACATACCAAAGACAGCCTTTCGTACGCGATATGGGCATTATGAGTTTTTAGTGATGTCGTTTGGGTTAACGATGCTCCTGCTGCATTCATGGATTGATGAATAGAGTATGTAAACCAATGCTGGATAAATAGGTGATTGTGTTTATAGATGATATTTTGATCTATTCTAAGACGAAGGAGATAATGCTTGTCACATTTGAGAAGTATTGGAAACACTAAGAAAGAATAAGTTATATGCAAAATTCTCGAAGTGTGAATTCTGGTAAGGGAAGTGCAATTTTTGGGCCATGTGGTGAATGCGGATGGAATATTAGTAGATCCTGCAAAGATTGAAGCTGTGATGAATGGGAAATTCCTAAAAGTCTTCAGAAATTCATAGTTCTTAGGACTGACAGGATACTAAAAAGATCATTCAAGATTTGCTAAAATTGCTTCTCCGTTAACGAAGTTAACTCGAAAAGATGTTAAGTATGAATGGAATAAAGAACAAGAAGTTGCTTTCAGGAACTAAAGAATCGGTTAACTCAAGCCCCAGTATTGGCAATACCAGAAGGTGCAGATGATTAGTAATATATTCTGATGCATCATATCAGGGATTGGGGTGTTTTGATGCAACGCGGGAGAGTTATTGCTTATGCTTCTAGATAGTTGAAGACCCATGAAGTTAATTACCCAACCACAATTTAGAATTAGTGGCTGTAGTTTTTGCTCTTAAAATATGGCGACATTATTTATATGGAGTGAGATGTATCATCTTTTACCGATCATAAGAGTGAAGTATTTCTTTGAGCAAAAGATCTGAATATGAGACAAAGGCGATGGTTGGTAATCAAAGATTATGATTGTGAAATTCTGTATCACCCCGGAAAGCAAATATGGTTGCTGATGCATTGAGCAGAAAGGAGAAGTATGAACCAATCAGGTTAAGGCGTATAAATTGTAATTACTCCTGACTTTATGCAACAATTAAGAGAAGCTCAATTAGAAGCACTAAAGGAAGGAAGTATAAAGCAGGAAAGAATGGTTGGTCAGGTAAAGTATTTAGAAAAAAATAGTTATGGTGTTAAAATCGGGTTTGGTCGAATGTGGGTTCCGTTGGCCTTACGTGATATGGTACTTGATGAAGCTCACAAATCTAGGTATTCCGTTCACCCAGGCATGACCAAGATGTATCAAGATTTGAAGCATAATTATTGGTGGCCAGGAATGAAATTTAACATGATGCAGTATGTGAATAAATGTCTGACGTGTGCCCAAGTGAAAGCTGAACATCAGAAACCGTATGGATTATTGCAACCCTTAGCTATTCCAGCCTGGAAGTGGGAAGATCTAACCATGGATTTTATAACTAAACTACCTCGTACACCAAAAGGTTATGATACTATTTGGGTAGTGGTAGACCAACTAACCAAGAGTGCTTTATTTTTACCCATCGGGAAACCTATTCGGTGGAAAGGCTAGCTGATATCTTTACAAAGAAACAGTTAGATTACATGGAGTTCCACAAAGTATCACGTCTGATAGGGATGCCAGGTTTACCTTCTAGATATTGGAGGAAGTTTCATGAGGCAGTGGGGACTAAACTTTATTTTAGTACAGCATATCATCCCCAAACAGATGACCAAAATGAAAGAACTATTCAGATATTAGAGGATATGCTACGGGCATGTAGTATTGATTTTGGAGGTAGCTGGGATAGTCATCTTCCTTTAGCTGAATTTGCATACAACAACAGTTATCAAGCTACCCTTCAGATGTCCCCGTTTGAGATGTTGTGGAAGAAAGTGCAGAACTCCACTTTATTGGGGAGATATGGGACAACGTGAATTGGGGAATAGTGAAATAGTTGAAGAAACAATGTCAAAGTTTGAAGTAGTTAAAAATCGTATTAGAGAGGCGAAAAAGCAGGCAGAAATCATATGCAGATCGTAGAAGGAAACCACTAGAATTTAAAGTTAGGGATTTTGTTTTGTTGAAAGTTTCTCCATGGAAAGGCATTATTCGATTTAGAAAGAGGGGCAAACTAAGTCTACGTTTTATTGGACCTTTCCGAATAATAGAAAAAGTTGGGTATGTAGCATATAGATTGGACTTACCAGAAGAACTAAGTACTATTCATCCAACCTTTCACGTCTCTCAGTTACGCAAATGTTAGCTAATGAAACTCAATACATACCCTTAGATGATATTGAGGTTGATGAGAAGCTCAATTATGTTGAACAGCCAGTGGCCATTATAGATCGTAAGGAGAAGAGACTTAGAAATAAGAGCATTAGCTTAGTCCGGGTGCAGTGGGCACATCTCCAGGGATCTGAATCAACCTGGGAACCAGAAGAAGAGATGAGGCAAAACTACCCCCATTTGTTTTAGTCAGGTTTCGAGGACGAAACCGTAAATAAGGTGGGTAGGCTTGTAACATCCGTAAAATTTAATATTCGTTTAAATTAATAAGAATAGTGTTCAGTCGCATGATAAAACATGCGAATGAATTTCAGTCGCACGCCTTACGTGCGTATGAGGCTCAATCGCACGATTAACAGACGTACGGGCTCAGTCGCACGATTGAGTTGTGCGAATGGGTCCAGTCGTGCGACTGAGTATGGCGGCTAAATTATGCAAGTGGGGATAAGTAAGGCGGTTAAGGATGTTCAAAAGCAGACTTCTATCTGCAGTATCCCTATCCCCTTGTTTCTCTCGGACCCAAACACCCCGTTCTTGCCAAATCAACGATTTCGGCTTCATTTTGGTAAGTCTCGCTTGGCACGGATCGATATTTGAATACATTAAGCTGTGTATATGGTCGAAATTGATCCAAAAACAAGTTTAAATCTGAGCTTTTAATTCAATCTTTCTATTAAGTTGAAAACCAAGGATTCGGATCTTAGTTTTTGTGAAGTTTGATGAAATAGGATCCGAAACGGTTGTAAATAAGGTGTATATGTTCTGTTTTGAATATGGCATAATTTGAATGGTAAAATTCGAGAGTTTTTGGATCAAATATGTCAAGAACACAGTTGCTGACGGTTTCAGGCGAATGAGCCCAGTCGCATGACCCACTCGTGCGAATGAGCCAGTCGTATTGCTCAATCGTGCGACTGAAGCTCAGTCGCATGAGCCAATCGCACGAATGGAGGTCATTCGTACAAACCCTGTTATAGCTCATTCGCACCCCTGTCGTATGGTTCATTCGTACGACTAAGCTTAGTCGCATGTTCAATCGTACGAATGAGTCCAGTCGTATAGCCTCAATCGCATAAAGTGATCTGTAGGAAATAATTTGACTAAGTTAGGGATTGTGTAGATTTGCATTGAGAAGGAGAGTTTAAGCTGCCTTAGTGTATTGGATTGGTAAACACTTGCTGAAAACATTAAGGTGAGTCTAATTGCCTTTTTATGTGTTAATGCTGTTTGACAATGTTGTTGACAAATCGGGCACTGGCATGCATATAAATAAATAAAGATGTAAACAGAAATTTAGAAGTGGTAAATTTTGGTGAATGGCGAGGCGGAGTTTTGACCCACCAATTATAGACGGAGTTTGACCCGTCAACGCCAATTATAGACGGAGTTTTGACCCGTCAACGCGCGAGGTGGAGTTTTGACCCACCAACTATAAACGGAGTTTTGACCCGTACGCGCGTGGTGGAGTTTTGACCCACCAAAATGAATTGATAAAAAGAGGTCCATATTACCTTGTGGGTATTGATATGCATATCAATACTGGGATAAATAAATGGACTAGTGGATGTTTGTGAATATTGATAAATTACTATATTGAAATGTGGTGTTTATTAGAACTCACCAGTTTATGATTTAGTGTTTATTTTCGTATGCATGCAGGTAATAATAGAGGTGTTCGTGATGGTGCCCCACCGAGTTAAAGTTGGTTTCTGGTGTATGATACTGGCTATATGTTGGTTTTGGGAGAGATGTACATGAAAGTTTGATAAAGTTTTAATATATCGGTTAAAGTATTGTAGTAATTTTAATGATGTAAACAGTTTGAACGTATGAAAATTTCACTGTGTTTATAATCTCTAAAATGTTATAAAACCCAACTCGTAGCACCCTCCTTATTATATTATATG